>PEDP01000797.1:0-17405 GCA_002918395.1 Erysiphe pulchra | reverse complement strand
ACTTCAGACTTGTCGCTACTATTCTGAGTAGGTCTTTCTGAAACCGGACGTTTTGAAGGAGCAACAGGCTTGAGGATTTGCCTGCCGTCTATTATTTTCGTAGTTATTTCAGGGTTTAACGGTGGTGGAGGTGAGGTGAAGGGGGAAGGGGAGTTGGGTATTGGGGGGATTGGGGGAATAGGGGGAGGATGATGGCTCCTTTCCGTTGAAGGAGCTTGAGTCTCATGGGATATATCCATAGAGTCAGTCTTGCTTGTATCATATCCTTATTTGAACGAAGGTGTTGTGCTGGTGACTGAGTTTAAATCTTTAGCTCTTGATTTTAACTTCCAGATGAAGTGATTAAGTGACTAATGATCATGTGAAAGTTTGTTTACTTACCCGTTAAGGGTAGAGAGGGGAAAACATGAATGTTATCTAGAGAACTGCCGGAAATTTCAGGCTAATATTTTATTCATCAACTAGCACCAAGACTAGTAGGGATATTATCCCTGAAGCAAGGCTCTGCTCCACTATTCACAAACTACCCTTGCACCACTGTACATTTAACCGCAGTTTATAGCTTGCTCAGAGCGCTACTAGGGATTGGTCAAAATTCGCTTGTTCACATTGTCGATTCGGATCCTCAAAAAGATGAAATTTCGAACGCGACGCGAAAAAAAAAAACACGATAGTAAAATGAGATCATAAGATTAAATTGCAGGGATGATCAGCAAAACTGGGGTGGCTATTACGGTTCAATCCAACATTAGTTGGTGAGCCCAGAGCGAAACAGAACTAAAATGGGGTGTGGCACGGATAGTAACCGCGAATCTCCAAGATACTAACAACCTCAGAAAGTCAATTGTGCGGCTTCTGCATCGATTGCGAGCTCAATTATTTCCTCATTTTGTTACTACTAATAAGATTGCACACCGAAAATCTAATTTACACGATACCCCAATAAAATGGATACTTAGAGGGAGATTTTACAAGAAAGTTACTTGATAACTAGGGGCACGCAACTACCCTGGGTGCTGGCCTTAACAATATTTTGCATCTCGAGCTATTCAACAAATTCTTATCTTTAATCAATTTTCGACTAATTTACTACACAAATGTATACATATACAAAGATTTAAGGCTAGGAAAGAGCAAAAAGCTAGTGACACTGAGAACGTTGGGGATATTTTTTAGTAAAGAAACCAGCACCGCTGTGGCTGACAATATCTCATTTTATTCATTGCTCATAATGTCTAACTCTGCACCTATTTTGGACTCAATATCCTCAGCTACACCATCACAAAAGAAGAGAGTTGCTTATTTTTATGATTCCGATGTTGGAAATTATGCCTACGTCGCTGGGCATCCTATGAAACCACATCGTATCCGTTTGGCGCACAGCTTGATTATGAATTATGGGACATATCACCATATGGAGATATATGTAGGTCACACATGTGTTCCTAAAATCCATAATTTTGCTTTCCCATAGGTTTCAATCTCATAGAAGCATTATGCTATATCGACGTGGCTCGTTATTTTTTCCTACATGAACATATCTTACGGAACCATTATTCTTAAAGCTTTACTTGTTTCTGTAATTTCTCAATTATATTTTTCCCTAATACTTTTTGCTATTAAATTAATTTCTCGTACCTAACTAGATGTTTTTGCTTATATATTATAGCGTGCAAAACCTGCTACTCGACACGAAATGACTCAATTCCATACTGATGATTATATTGACTTTCTCCAAAAGGTCACCCCAGACAATATGGATCATTATTTTAAAGAGCAAGGAAAATATAATGTTGGCGACGATTGCCCTGTTTTCGATGGTCTGTTTGAATTCTGTGGCATTAGTGCCGGGGGAAGCATGGAGGGTGCTGCGCGAATCAATCGTGGTAAATGTGATATAGCAGTTAATTGGGCTGGCGGTCTTCACCATGCGAAGAAGAGTGAAGCGAGTGGCTTTTGTTACGTCAATGGTAATCAAACTCTCTGCTAACAAATTCTATGCTGACAACCTGAAGATATAGTGCTGGGAATAATAGAACTTTTGCGGTTTAAGAAGCGGGTTCTCTATATTGATATAGATGTCCATCACGGCGATGGGGTAGAAGAAGCTTTTTATACAACTGATAGGGTTATGACAGTTTCCTTTCATAAGTATGGTGAGTATTTTCCAGGAACGGGAGAACTTCGCGACATTGGTGTCGGCCAAGGCAAAAATTATTCTGTCAACTTTCCACTTCGCGATGGGATTGATGATGAAACCTATAAGTCCATATTTGAGCCTGTCATTCAGAATGTCATGCATTACTATCAACCAGAAGCGATTGTTCTTCAATGTGGTGGAGATAGCTTGTCTGGTGATCGTCTAGGTTGTTTCAATCTTAGCATGAGAGGACATGCCAATTGTGTAAAATTTGTAAAAAGCTTCAATATACCTACTTTAGTTTTGGGTGGTGGAGGCTATACAATGCGAAATGTCGCCCGAACTTGGGCCTATGAAACAGGGGTATTAGTTGGCCAAGAACTACCTTCAACTCTTCCATATAATGAATATTATGAGGTGAGTCATATACTATAGATAGAACTGTTACACTGACAAAACTAGTATTATGGGCCCGATTATGAATTAGATGTCCGTTCATCAAATATGGAAAATGCTAATTCTAAAGAATATTTGAAGAAAATAACCGAGCAGGTTATTGAGAATTTGAAGAGAACTACATTTGTTCCATCAGTTCAATCAACTGAAATACCTCGCACCACTATTCTAGGTGGTACAGAAGAAGAAGAAGATATTGCGAATGATTTAGATGAGGATGATGGAGAAAATAAAGATCTTCGTACCACGAAACGGCAATTTGATGCCCGTGTCACTCGAGATGATGAATTCGAAGAAAGTGGTGACGAACGTGAAGCTGCTGCTGCATACGGAGTTAGACGACAAGCCGGTATCAACAAACGACGAAACATAATGGATTATAAAAAGGACCCTGCCTAGAGCCTTGAAAAAACTAAGGCGAGCGTCAGGGATAATCTGCCTGTGTCCAAGTCAATAATGCCCTTTAAATACTAAAGTACAAAGTGCAATTAGCTTTTGTGTCGATATGGCATAAATGACAAGCTAACTCTAACAGATGTGAACATAGCTAGCATCTTTTGAAATGTGTTACATTTTTTATTTTAGAGAAGATGAAGCCAAGCTAGCATCTTCGCGATAAAATTTGCGATAGTAATTCGCAGAATTACATATTCTCAGCTGATTACAATGAGTTTATGTAGCAGGCTTCGAAGGAAATTGATCTAGAAAGCTTTTAGAGCTACGTATTATGAAAACTAACTCACGGTGTTTTCTCCGGAATAAGGTTTGTGCACCAACTACTCACTAACTACTGCCAATACCGGTGCTTTGATTAAGAGAGAATTGCAAAAAAAAACTATGATTTGAAGAATTTTTGAGGGGTATACTATAATCTAGCACAGCATGCTATGTAATATTCATTATTGCTTCCAAATTTTGAGCATCCTTATTTGTGCCCTAATGATCTATGTAATGGGTTTAGAGGGAAATTTTTATTACAAGAACTAGGTAAACATCTTCAAGTTTATAAAGTCAAGTCAAGTCAAAACAAAACAATAAAATAAAATAAAATAATTAGTGAGATAGAAATGTATTCGCTAGCTTCAGCTAAAACGATAACGCAAATATTTAATCTACCTCAAGATAAACATTGATGCAATCATCCTCTACAGAGGAGTTAAGATCACATCTGATGTGATTTCATGAATCTACCCTGATTGCGATTAACGTTTATACAGTGACAGCGAAAAAGGCGGTGCATTAATGGTTTATCCGAAATTCCGAGTTGTTCTTGTTAGATTCTTTTGTTTATAAAGATTCTTGATTGCAATCATAGTCGCACTATGACTTTTTTGATAAGGATTGGTAAGTGAGTGAGGTAAAATATTTGATGTGTTTTTCTATATAATCGCTACCCCCGATCTGTTCAAAGACCTCAGACCTCCCTTCTTCCACTTGCCCTTGGGGTCCTCTCATTTTTAAATACATTTCAAAAACGATGTACAATCAATCTTGCCATTCTAGTAACAAAGAGTTACCTCGGATTTCTGTATTTCCATCAAAGTTGAGCTTCTGCTGTTTACTTTCCTTAGTGGATCTTTCTTTATCTCACGATTCATTCCTTCGCGATTTGTCGTTGCAGAAAACAATACCCCGCTGGCATATGCACAGCAAGCTACGCTAGTTGTGTTCGGTTTAGCCGAATCTGACCTAGCTCAACGGTTCTCACGCTAGAGCCTCCCCCCCTGCTATTAAGATTTACTTGCCAAAACTATCAGTCTGATCTGGGTATTGCAGGCCCCTTCCCTCTACCACTTCACCAACGCCACCGTCACTCTCTCAGTCACTTAACAACACTATAGCCAGCAGAAAGATCCTCAAGCCTGCTCTACCCACAAAACGTCCGCTACCTGAAAGGCCTCCTCACAATGACAAAAATAGTCCTGATGTCGCGAATGCGTTCCTTCCATCTATAGTAACTAGTAGAATCTTTACCTTTTTTTTAAGTTGCGTGTCGGAAGCTGGTGTGAGAAATGCTGGCCTAAGTCTAAAAAGTAATTTCCCTTTAATTCGTCTTTCTCTTCTTCTCAAAAAATCGTTCATACTTGTACTTAACTTCCGTAGTTGTAGTTGGTGCGAATGAGTAGAGCACGCTTCTGGCTGTGATCTCTGTCGGCTCCACCGGACCTGGACCCATAATGGACGTAGAGCAGCTAGCCTAGAAGCTTTAATAAAAAACGAGAAAAAAAAGGCGGCCCTATTCAACAAGAGATTTCACGCCAACACCATGAATCTGAATATACTTAACTCCCTTGCGAATACGTCCTATATTCCTGTGGTCTATGATTGTTTTTCTTCAAAAAAGTGATATGTGTAATGTGATATCGTCACTCCTAATTTTTTCACAATTTTAAATGAATTCGATGTTTCAACAGTGAATTAAATGATGTATCCACAATCTTATAGTAGCAAATCAAATCATCGATCAATGAGAGAGACTCCGTCCATTTTCAGTGGCAAATGAGCAGTCGCTATAAACGCAGATTCGAGATTCAACTTCAGCGAAAAAAAAGTAGCGAATGGCAACTCCCAACTCCGCCTAGCCTGTTGTACCTTGAGCCAAAAGAAAAAGGTGTCCTCACTAAATGCTTCAAAATAGTCCAAATTTGCAATGATAATAGCGCTTAGAATTACCTTTGCAACAGTACCTTTTTCACTGATTTTATTCCCTATTCTCAAATGTACTGTGTCGCACCGTCCAAAAATGTTCATAGTATGCTCGCTTATGCCCCTGTTTTAGCGTCCTTTTGCACCAATCTCGAGCGATAGATCCTCGGTTAAAAAAGTCTGCAGCCAATGTGATCCCACGCTACCAAAATCATCGATTTTACAATGGTATACATAGAGAAGTAATTCCACAACCGAATTCTGTGTACATCCACATCCCTACCCACTATCCACAGGCAATTAAGAAAGATTTTTTGTTCTAATGGCTAAGATCTCGTATGTGTAGTCTTCTTGATTGAAGAGTTATTCACTATTCCCTCAAGCATACTTCCAGTAACTTGGTGATCTGACAATCCTACAGTCGTGGTGCCCCTGGTGGCAAGTTAAAGATGACCCTCGGTCTACCGGTGTAGGTCACTACAACTTTAATTTGAACTTAACTCCTTTGGATTTTGAAATCAAAGTTAGATTACACTTAGTGGTGTATCACAGATCTAAGATGAAAGAACCACGAACTTATTGAGCAAATGGGACACCATTAAACTGAAGCTAATTATCACAATTAAGTGGCGCCGTAATGAACTGTTGCGATAACAGCGGAGCCAGAAATTTATACATAATTTCGGTGAAAGGAATAGGCGCACGACTAAACCGTCTACCAGCTGGCGGCGTGGGGGATATGGTGATGGCAACGGTGAAGAAGGGGAAGCCGGATCTTCGAAAGAAGGTGATGCCAGCGGTGATTGTTCGACAAAGCAAGCCATGGAGACGCACAGACGGTGTGTTCTTGTATTTTGAGGACAACGCAGGAGTGGTAAGTGACAAGTGTGGCTCTTTGAAAAACAGAGAATGAAGGCGACTTCAATGAAGACTGTAATTGAAACAGCAATACCTGGGCTTCATACATCTATCGGTCGCAATAAGTCCAGGTGCTCATTCGTCACCGTATCATTGCGCCAAATAATGCGAACTTTGAAGAGATGATCCTCAGATTTTGAGCAATATACTAACAGGATGTCTATAGATCGTCAACCCAAAAGGAGAGATGAAGGGCTCAGCTATAACAGGGCCTGTAGGAAAGGAGGCGGCAGAACTATGGCCGGTACGTTGAAATCAAGATCGTTGCTGATAATAAGGCATCTGTGTTACATTCTATCATTACATATGTAATGACTTTTGCTAACCAAATACAGCGTATAGCAAGTAACTCGGGTGTGGTTATGTGAATTTGGAAATTTGTGGAGTTGGGTAACATTTGTTGTAGTTTTAGCTTTATTAACAACGGAAAAAAATGAAATTACATTCAGTTAAGCATTAGACAAGCATCTTTTCATCTTCAACACAGCAAATTTAACTTGATATCCGGTCTGGACAAGTTGTTGGTCTTAAGATCAATAATTTCTTTACACAATCTCAAAATAATCGTTCAATCATAAAGGTTATGATCTATTTTAAATACGACATGCCAAGTAAATTTTAATATATACAATAACTCGCTAAAAAATTTTGATTTACATTTTTAGTGCCTCATACTTCGTGCTTGTCATTCTTCACTATACTGCAAACATCTGTGCTCGAACGAAATCGTCTCTGTACCAAACAGTCTTTCGTATGTAGCCTTGGGATATCTAGAATGCAGATAAAATTTATTTCCAACATCAATGTCATAGCTTATCAATAGTTTCAAATTATTTCCCAGCAATCTAACAAAGCTTTCTAAATAACTAATTGATAATTCAGATTCAACTACACTTGTAATTGGCTCGCAATCATCTCTCAAGTTCTTGTTAGTCAAGCCTTTCTCTTATTGTATTATAGACTCAAATGGCTATTGGATCGAAAATATACTTGTTCCACCAGTGTCAAACTTAACAGAGCTATCTGGGAAATTTAAAAGGTGCCCGTCAAATGCTTTCGATTTTCTGGGCCATTCGAGCTCGCATGATATGAAATAAGTTATCATGGTTTATCAGTTACCCGGGTACTAAGAAACGCAAAAGAAGTTGAAGAGACATCTTTGGAATTGTGGCAGTGCTTATCACAGAAAGAAATGACCATCCACCATGCAGATTCTCTTTTGAAAATGCCTTTAGAATAATCGAAACTTAATAACTAATCAAGAGTAATGAAACAGGAAGTTGGCAAACTAATCTTCCCTCCAGAATCAATGCAAAACTGCTTCTTTTGGGAAAATGAAAGATAGAATATAGAGAGGAGAATCACAACCATGAAGATTCGGATGTCTTACAATCATCTAGCACTTCGTACCAAGATACTTGATTGCAAAAAGTCAGCAGAAGTAGTGTTGAAGACCTTGATATCCCAAAAGACAAAGGTTTCCACTATGGGCTTAGTCCAGCTGACTTCACCCTGCAGATTCTCTTTTGAAACTGCTTTAGAATAATCGAAACTTAATAATCAATCAACAAGGTTTCTCCTCATTTGGGTCAAACGGCTTTGAAAACAACTTAATTAAAATAGAATTCAAAGTAGTTTCATTCGGATTACATTTTTATTCTTCTATATCCCTATCAACAAAATCTCCTGAGTTAATTTAAGCCACCCGCATAATGGAGCAAGCTTCTTTTTTGGACATGTCCTGACTTTACTAAATTTTCGAGGTCTAGCTTTCTCTGGTTGAACTTGAAAAGAGTCTTTCTTATTATTTTTTTCGGTTCAAATGCTCTCTTGGTCCTCAAACCCCTTAGTAATCTTTCGAAATAGAAGTCTTATAGTTGAAAGATTCATAGCATATTGTCTCTCAAACCTCTCAAATTGAATTCTAACTTCGATCGATTTTCGAGGAGAAGATAGTAGGACTAGTGAAGGAGCTATTCTCAAAGGCCTAGGGCTAAATTCTCTAGAGTCTAGAGTACTTGCCCTTCAGTTTGAGTGTTCGAGAAGTAAAGGACTTCGAGGAGGATTTGTCATCGATTTGGGCCATAAGTTACTGGTCCTCCACTCAGCCTTGATCTCATTGGTCGAAAGAGCTTCTGTTCGGACATTTGAACAGCAGAAAAGGAAGTTTCGTTTTCCTGCTGGGCTGGAATCGGTAAGGAGACCTAGCGAGCTAATTTTCCCATGAAAGAGAGTCTTGAGTGAAGAAAATAACGATAGATCTAATGGTTGAAGTACGTAAGAGACATATGGTGATGAATTTTTCTTCTTAAAACAGAGATTGTTAGTCCCATCTTCCCTTTGATGTAATTATAGGAGGAAAGACTTTTCCCTAGCCAAGATACACTCGATAAATAATGTCCACGCACGAGAAGTCAGTACCTTCCATGATTCCCGATTCATCCATACTATATCGATTTTCAGCCGGAATGCTCAGCTGTGGGAACCTATCCTTGATAATACTATTATTAGCTCCATTGACTTGTACAGAATCAATATCCCGAGCTCTTTTGTTTCGTATGGTAGGATTTGGTCTTTCATCTATTGCTTCCCTGACCGATTATCATCTCCTTTAAGTAGAAGAATTTGCTTAGAAAATTCTCGGGTTTGGCTACGCCATATTAACTAAGTGCTTTTCTTAAACAGAAGGGAGTCTTTGCTTAATTCAGTTGCTTTAGAATGACTCTCAAATCCGTCATTAAAGTTGAAAAAAAATGTAAGAGGGATGGATACCCAATTCAAGATTAGCTCTCCGTAATGACTTTTCATTTATAATGTCCACAAGCGCCTAGACAAGGCTTTATTCACTATACCGGGGTAGTAAAAGGTGTAGTTTTAATTTTTCAAATTTGACATAGCTATAATAAGAGATAAATAAGGAAGTTAAATCCTCACTCCCCTTTCGTTATTTCTTCACCCCACCTGAGTTGCGCATTCAACTTCAATATACCATATACCCGTGTTATAAGAAAATCGCTTCATTATCACAAAGAACTATGTACACATTAAAATTGGTTTTAAAACAGTGTAAATTTTAAGGGACGCTGAAAAATACGGATAAATCAAGCTTTGTGTTTGTAATGAACACGTTTACATAAATGGGAAAATTGTATCAATAGCAGGTCATTTCTTTCCGGAATATCGTGAAGATCTGAATATGTAATGTTAAAGTATTAAATAAAATGGTAAAACTAATTATATTTGAATGAAATCTCAATGTGTAGCAAAAATGAATTAAGTCCATAGCTATATCGCCTAGCAGCAAAGATCTCTTGGCCCGGATTTGCTCATCCTAATCCTCGTCATCTAAAGCCACTATTTTTGTCAGGAAATTTAACCTTATGGCCTTGATCATTACATTTACGACATGATCGAGGGCCATGTAGTATCTTAGTTGGTCTAATAATATCACGCGCCTTTCTTGCCGATTACTCGGTCTCATAAAGCTCCCTTTGAATCAAAGATTCCGCAGCTAAGCGCCTTTTAATTGCTCCTTATGCCGCAATGCTCTTATTCAAAGCGCCAGGACTATAGGCCAATCTTTCGGTCTGCTAGTTAAGTGCTCTTGAACGCCAATATACACAGCTGCTTGACTCTCAGCGATAACGCTGTCTCGGACAAGTAACACTCACCTTCAAAAGACAGTCAAGTAGAGTTTGAATAGGCGTATGTCAATCGAGGAAATCCTAAATTTTCTTTGATTGTATGTTGTATATATCTTGTGAAGGCAAAATGACTTCGAGTTCTTTGAGACGCAAACAGGCAGTGATCCTGCATAGTTAAACAGTGCCTATAGGATTTTCAATGATACTGCTTTAGGCTTGAAACTATGAGTACTAGCCTGCGATTTCGAGATCATTTGATTTTGAGGGCATATTTCGTGTGTATGGATCGCATGAGTGTTGTATGGACACTTCTTTTGTACAGTAGTAGAATTTCTACCTGTCAATCAATATTTCAAGATCGTAAGACTGTAAGACTGTAAGAAGCACTAATATGTTTGCCATTGTTTTTCCAATCGCGCGATATACACCGTTGATCTTACATTTCAAGCTGATCTCTTCCTTATTGCTTCCGTTATCTAAAGTCATGTAAAACCATTACCAATTAGCCCATTCTCTGACGAGGTTCACTCAATCATCGCGAGAATTGAAATTTTTTTAAAACATAGAAGAGCCTAGGTCGAAGCGTTGCTATTCACGAGTTTCAGTTAAGACAACGGGCTATTCTTTAAATTTTTGCTGGCAATACCATCAGGTCCTTTTTCAAATAAATCACTTGAGAGACATAATTGTAAATTTTAAAATAAGCCTCTCTTAGGTAGTTAGTCCCGTAAAAAATAACTACGACTTAAAATATTTGTGAAAAAAGCGAATCAAAAGAATTGGCTAATGGTCAAATCACTTTAGAGATTCAAAGTATTCAAAAGTACAATGTACGGGGAATTAAAGACCTGAAGACGAGAGTGTAGATAACTACATGTAAAATTTATTCATTGGCTGTAGATTTTACTGCTTGCAAAGGTCACGTGGGGGTAAGGAAATAACAAAAGGGGGGTGAGGATTTAACATTTTCCTTAAATAAAAATATATGATTATTTAGTTGCAGTCTAATTATTCGGCTAATTACGGTATTCCGAATAGGGGTGGTCGGACTTTAAATAATATGCTTTGCTATGTGGAATTGCAGTTATGAAGTTACTGATGCGTCTTTCTATATGTTCTTAGTCCCTTTTCTTCGTCTGGCACTGCTGTTGCTTTTTCCAATCTCCTTAATTTCTTCTATTTACTTGTATTTTTATCCCGTTTTTCATTCATGCGCTTTCCCCACTACGGAGAAAAGTTCTAACCATGAATTTCTAATTACATACCGACATCATCTTCCATTTCCCATCTTTTCGGATACTGTCAACAATAAAGCACCATTCCGTCTTCTTGTTCTTGCCGATCCTCAAATAGAAGGTGATTCTTCAATTGATTATGTTGAAGCAACCAACTTTCCTAGTTTCCAAAAACTACGGCATCACTTACAACAAAGTAAGGTGACCCTTGGACTAGAAATTCTAAGAAATTGTCTTCATAGCTTGATTGACTTGTATCTCGACGATATACCAAAGGCACTTTTAGTCTGGTGGAAGCGCTTAGATCATATTGGCAACGATTACTTTCTAGGGCACATTTATAGAACACTTCACTGGTGGACCAATCCTACACATGTAACTGTGCTCGGAGATTTAATTGGTAGTCAATGGATTGATGACAAAGAATTTGAGCTTCGTGGAGGCAGATATTGGAATCGGATTTTTAAAGGAGGAATGAAGGTCGAAGAGGAGCTAACGCAACCAAACCCTGAAGACTTCCGCCATACGCTAGTTCTAGGAGAAGATGAGGATATTTGGTCGAAACGTATTATAAATATCGCTGGGAACCATGATATTGGCTATGCAGGAGACATATCCCCATCACGTATATCACGATTTACTAGGGTGTTTGGGAATCCCAACTACGAACTCCGATATGAGATGCCTATTCAAGAAAACCAAGCTTTAGCCTGGAATGATACTAAACCTATTCCTCAGTTACGAATTGTGGTATTGAATAATTTGAACCTTGATGTTCCTGCTGGTTCAAAAGAATTACAAGATGAGACGTATAAATTTCTGAACTCTATAATTACTAATTCACCTAGTGTTGATCGCTCAGCTCATTTTACCTTACTGCTTACACATATTCCATTGTATAAGCAAGAAGGAATTTGTGTCGATGGGCCTTATTTTAAATATTTTGAGGATAAGTACGGAAATGGTGTCAAGGAACAGTATTTGCTATCTCAACATGCTTCCAATGGAATACTTGAGGGGATTTTTGGGATGAGCGGGAGATCTGATGTACCTGGTGGTGGATTTGGAAGAGGCGGAGTCATTCTTAACGGACACGACCATGAGGGTTGTGACGTACTTCACTTTATTAATCAGTCCTCACCCCACGAACCTCAATGGGAAGCAACGCCTTGGGTTTCAACGCTTTCAAGTAGCATTCTAGGAAATTCTAGCACCAAGATCCCTAGTCTACGTGAAATTACACTTCGAAGTATGATGGGTGCTTATGAAGGCAATGCAGGCCTATTAAGCCTATGGTTTGATGAAAAAGCGTGGGATTGGAGATTTAATTTTGTTAATTGCCGACTAGGTAAGCAGCACAAATGGTGGGTAATTCATATTGTAGATCTTATCACCTTTTTTTTATTAATTCTTTATGGGGCGATAAAAATTGTAAGCAAATTTACAGAATCACAAAAAGAGAGAACGATAAAAAACCCTCGAAGCCCGCCGTCAATGTTACATTCAAAGACTCATCACCAACCACTGACTACATAATCTCTTGAATCCTTAATTTAATTTAAATGTTATGTTATGTATATAGATAAGGATTGCGGTTGAAAAATTATGATAAGAACCAACTCTTTTCAATCTAAAATGTAAGGTACTCTAGCTCCTACTCTCATTTGTATTTGTCTTATCAATAATCATATACTTCTTTTCAAAATTATTTCTAGGATCGAAAGAAATTGTTTTAAGATGAATCCAGTCTGTACGCCAAAAAGATGCGTTTGACCTTTATCTCCAATGATAACACATCAAGGATGAAGTATCGTTTGGTCATTTAAAGCGAAAAGACAGTCATTATTGACCTAATCTGAAAAAAAAAATCTATAAATATTTGTAACAGATCCAGAAGTTGACCTTTTGACGCCCAAACAAATGAAAATCAATGCCCGCCTTGTTTCTCTTATTCTACAACACAAGATTTCAAGACTTCATCAATCTCGACACCCACAAAATAAAACTCAAAGCTTAATTTTTAAAAAATTTAACTCAGATTAAGTTACCTGAATGATCAAATCTTGACAAGAAAGATGATAGATTTAAAAGTATAGGATTTATCTAGGTATAGAAGATCTGAAAAACCAATGGGACTCGCTCACTCTCTCTCTGCGCCAAAAAATATATTCCCTCACTCTATGTACATCATAATAACTTTTATAAATACAAATTTATTTCGGGGTTAATGTAGTTCCAACCCAGCAAATCAGATGTCTTAACTTTGTTCTTAGAATGATCAGTCGGACATTACTACAATGCTATACTATGCTAGATTATACTAGCAAATTAAGGATGCTTGGGATGTCGAAATCTACTATATACCTCACATAGTCTTATTAATGCTGGACTCCATAGAGAACTCTAGAACTCTCTCTACTGCATCAAAAAAAATATATATTTCCCTTCTCACGCCCTTTTATTCTCGTTTATTGCTATCACTGTAACTATGATACACTGTATTGATACTCGCTATTGTTTTATTTTTTGTTATTGTCTATAGTTTTTTCTGCAGTTTCATATTAAAACAATTTTTTTTTAATAGTTTTCAAGCTTATTACAATTGATATTGTGAAGCTAATTAAAGATTACGACACAAGCATCATAAAATGATGTAGCTCTCTATAAGAGAACAAGAGCAGACGCTTCAAACGTAGTTTTTTTTTTTATAAAATTTCAGTATATATTAGGCCCCTCTTTAAAGATAAATAGCATTTTAAAAATTTAAAGCTATATTATTCATTGGAAGTGAAGAGGTTGTGATTGCACTAAGATCTTGTTGCATGACTACAACATCGACTAGGCCCAAGACAATGAAAAAGGCTAAAATCACAGCCTAGACTTTTACCATCACATTTGAAAGAATTTAAATGAGATATTCTAAACTTTTTTTTATACCAAATACCATAAGCTTTATATAAAACAGTCCAATTACCAGGCTTCTAAAATCGCAAATATATACTTTAGATACGAAATCTGATCTTCAGCTGACTTGATACGACTGTCAGAGCTTAGATTTAAAAAAAATTGCGCAATCTAACATTGTGGGATCTCCATCAAGTGAGCCAAAATTTGAAAAAGTTGATAAGTATTTATCTTGAAGTATGTGGGGATGAGTAAAAAGATTTTGATAGCTCTACAGGTGAAGAGCTTGTTAGATTCATGCACGTTAAGGAACACTGTTTTTCAAGATCAAAGTTCTGCTGGTATGATATTTCGATGGCTAGAATATCATGGCGTACGTGTGTTAAAATCACGATCTTATACGTTCTAGATCCAAACGTTGATAGCATTCTTTACATAGAGTCACAAACTCATCATACGTGTATCTTTTTGAAATGTCTTGTTGTGAATTAACCATGGCCCGCATTTCTCGACTAATTCCTGACCGCATAAATGAAATTAAAGTCCCGTCATCTGTGATTCCAGAAAGTACTCGATGCCTCTGAAACTCGCCGAGATACACTTTAAAGGTGCGATTCCTCTGTTTTAAGGTACTCAAAGTAGCCCTGGCTTCCTCTTCTTCGTTGGGGTTTAGGTAAGGAATATCAAGTTTATCCCAGACTTCCTGAACACTATTGAAAGTGAAATTCCCGTCATCATCCAAGTGCTGGTCCAGAAATGCTTGGGGTTCAAGTCCTAGATTCCTATAGATCAACATTATCTTAGACTGTAGTGTTGGGAACCAATCTTGATTCTGTGATAGAACTATACGAATAGACCGTTGAAAAGAGGAATATGGTATTCTATCCTGGCCCGTAAATTTTTCCTCCAATCGGTATCTTTCCGATTTTCTAGTGAGTAAAATAGCAATTTCTCTGTCAGTACTTTCCGGACTCTTAGAATCTACACTTTTTTGTGTCTGTCTATGCTGATCTCCTTCAAATTCGGCTATTTTATGATCTGCTATTGCTAAGCGACCATGTAGTTCGTCACGCTACGACGACTCTCCGCCAACTCTCGACGCAATTCCGAATTCGCTCCATTTAGTTCATTGATCTTTTCTTGAAGCTCGGTGTTCTTTTCTCTCAAACCCAGACAATCTGGGTCAGTACTAGGCCCTAATAAAAGCAATTCAGACAAAATGTCTATTTTTGCTGTTTCATCATTTGCCTTTTCTATGTTATGAAGGAGTATACGGGCTCGGGTTCTCTGGATTTGATCGGACATTATAAGTATTTGTGGGTGGAAAAGATGAGCTAGCTATCATGAAAGTTAAATATGTGCCACGTGATCTGTTTATGGTGCCAGATGTACAAGTAATTGTGGAAAGCACAGTATCGCACGTTGACAAAGATATAGCATTTGTATACAATAAGAGTTAGATAGGAATTAAACTTTTAGACTTTCCACGTGAGGATGAATAATCAAAAACCTCGTGAAAAATACCAAAATTCCATCTCATCGACTTTGAGGCACAACGCTACATCCATATAATAAAAATAGTGAAATTTAATTATATAACTTCAATTTTAAACCACACATGATTTTTGCAGAAAAAAAACGAGTATCTGGGGAGTTGTGATAGGATAATTAAAATAGTGTATTTTTTACATTTACACTAATTGGTTCCAACCCATTTTTCAACATTTTTACTTCTAAAAAAATTGATTGCATGATATAATAGTAAATGCGATAACTGTCTTAATTTTTAGAGGTTCAATTGAACAAATATTTATTTTAACACGGCGACGAGAGACTGATGAAATGGTGAGCCTGGAAATTTTAGGATTATTCATCACGCGGAAAGTCTAATTTCTATACAACTTTTATTGTATTCAAGTGCTGGATGGAATTTAAGTTCAATTCTAAGCCTCCTTGTTATCTCACGATTCCTCTATACACGAGTAGTCATCAGTCGCCGCCTTCTACACCGGTGTCAAAACGTTTGAATTGAGACATGTATCCTCAGGAAGACAATACATATCAAGAAAATTATCAAAAATTAAATACTGATTTATTTAGTTAAAGTCAAAAAACTTCACCAAGCTGGTCTGAACCAATCAAATATCGCAACTCATCAAGGAATATTTGAAGAAAGTTGGGTATTCATATCATCACGAAAATGTGACACTCAAACTCGAGGTCGGCGGGAGCCCACGCTTAGCTCTCTCAGATGACTAAGATAAAGCTGAGAACTTTCTAAGTTTATCTCCTGATAACTAAAAGATGAGCTACCTTGAACTACCTAGAGCTACCTAGCATCTGGGCCCTTTCATTACTTGGACGTGAATGAAAGGGTTATCTAGTTCGATTTGAAATATTGATGGTTTAAGCGTTATCCGGCAGTAATTCTATGAGTGGTCAAGGATTCACAAAACTCATTTGAAGCATGCATGACAAGTATTTGGCGGTTATAGAAGACGATGGTAGGCCAACAGAAGAATAACTGTTATAGAATTTGTTTAGTATTTATTGTGTCATAGTTTTATGAAGGTTTAATTCAAGCCTTATTTGGACCAACTTTGCAGAGTGTACTAAATCATCCGCAAGTGAAAAAAACAAAACACCATATAAATTTATCCTAATCAAAATAAAATTGAGTATAGATCATACCATACTAGGTTTAACGGACTCTTAAATAGCCCCTGTTTCTACCGCATTGTTCACAATCACCCCATGATAAGCTGTACTAAAATGATATCATGTGATAAAATTTTAGGAATGATCAGCAAAACAGAGGGTGCTCTACGGTTGTTAACCTTGTATGGACACGTACATCTTGATATGCTACTTTCATTATTCAGCGAAATGGTGTAGTTAACATCGGCATTCGTGGAGATTTTGATAAGGACTGCCTTTTTTAAGTTCCTCACAGCCTTCTAGCAGAGACAGACGTGTGATGTAATGTTCTGCGTCTTGAAGACGTATCATATGACATTTTTCGACAAGAGATTTCAGCCTGGTATATCCGTCTACTATCATGCCCATCGACAGCGCCAGTCACCTTCAGCCTGAGGTCAATGAATGCTTCCCTCAAATGCTTATAGATGAGAAAATCCGGTCGCTGCTTCCTGGCAGACTTCAAATATACAATTTTCAATCTATTAAGCCAGGAGGCTACCAAATTATTAGTGTTGACCTGCTCTGTGTCCTAAAGAACGTTAGTTGAAATTTTCCATAAACGCTGAGATGACACCTTACTATGTGGTTGCCTAGCCACTTTCTTTCATATTGACACATCCATTGGGAAACAAGATATCCTGTAAGATCCCCGTCAACAAAACCTCATGGGTTTTGATTTCTAACCCTTGTTTCTACTTTTTTCTACTCCCGCTTTCCCGACAGATACCGACAACCGGCCCGACCTACACATGCATCGGTACC
>PEDP01000796.1:0-17411 GCA_002918395.1 Erysiphe pulchra | reverse complement strand
GGCTTACATCATCAGGGGTCTCGCATACATTATTACTTGCACACCATTGAGTCACTAAGTGTACGAGCCAGCTTGGAAACAACTAGAATATTCCATATGTCGACGACAGTGAACCTCTTTAAAGATGTGACGAATATTCTAGAAACGGTATATCAGATATATATATATATATATATGTAGTCTATAGCTACCCTCAGATAGTCAATGAAAATATAAACTACCTTTTTCTATTTGAATGCTCAAGCTTCAATACTCAAACCGTGACATGTCAAATTTTATGCAGGACATTCAACACAGCTGTTAAGTTTAGATCACAGGCCAATGTCACACAAGTTTATTAACCCTAGGTTTTTTTGATACTGAAGCCCAGAGGTTCAGTCAATCCAAGCAACTGGTGAACAATTTTGCAATGGAAATATCGAAAGAACACACGACTCTCCACAACTAGCTTCACATAATCCTAGATCATCACAGGTAAAATTAGACGATGAAGAGAATTCACATACGGTCAGGTTTGAGGATCTCACAAGGATGAGGGAAGGTCAGAGTGGAAGTTGCTCAAGATCTGCGAGTTTTTTTTGTTTAACACCGGATTAATGCTTTGACCAAATCAAATCTCTATAGCTAAGCTCGAGTAGTACAACTTCAAAGAATGAAAAAATCTTAAACAAAACAAGTTGTTTAGGTTTTGGAGTATTCGGTCGGAGAGTTTTAATAACCAAAGAATCTGAGGCGGCTAAAGCAAGCTCAAAACTCCAAATAATAGAAGAGTATGACTCATTGGCGAACAGTGAAGTTCTAAAGGATTGAAGCTACAGAGCATTAAAGATACTATTGAGCAAGCGATGCTGGAAGTCCAGGCTATCGAAGCCTCCAGAAAACGAAGGAGAATGGATGTTGAAGATTTGCTTAAGGTAAATACTATCAATTTGAGCCAAGGGCTCCGAGTAAATCAAATCCTCAGATAAGTAAAATAACAAATATTTCGGCAGACCTATCCGAGAAGTTAAATGAGAATGGACCCGCCCGAAAAGGCAAATAGAAGCAGACAAAGTTTATTGAAATCAATCGCCGTGAAGGGTTGGGACCAATCGATTACAAAGACATGCTACCCCAGATCAGCGTCACCATTTTGAGGGCAAGGCACGAAGGAAACTGGTCAGTCGTTGGGTATCTGGGAGAAAATTTTATCTATTGAAAATTAAAACCAAGAGCTATGAGGTAAATGGAGATATATAGAGGGACAACTTCGATTGTTGTAATACTTCGCAGACAATTTATTTACAAATGTTTGTGAAGATGTTGTCAAGATAACGCTTAAACACTGAGAATCATTTCCATAACGCGAGGCTGAACAGAAAATGACGTCACATACCATAGTAATGAGGAGATGACCCAATAGCATTAGTATCACACGTAGTGAATCGGTATTTTTCAGGACCAGCACTTTTTTCACTGGTTAGTCGGTGCGCATAGCAAATTTTGTAGGGCTTATCCACGTAAGCTCAACAGAGTATACTAAGTATTTATGAAGTATCTATGAGCAAAGTGTATGTTACATAACTTTCATTTGAGCATAAAAATCTCTCTACTCCTGCACCCGATTACCTTTGAGTGCACTTGAATAGTATTCTAGTCTAGTCGCTTCATGAGAAAACTTAAACATTTGGAATCCATATAAAATCATTAAGTTAGTACATAAGGGGCCGTTTTGCAGTGAGTTGGTAGTCCTGTAGAGTTCAAGCGATAAGCTATTTTCTTTTATAGTTAGTAATAACGTTGGACAGTAAATTAATTATTTCCAGGAACGCGTGAAATATTATTACTAGTTATTTGTACGACATGTCTATAACACTAAAATAAACTGAAAAGTAAGATTTTTACGAAAAGTAATTGATTCACTCTTTATAAAGCTCAAAGCAAGAAGATGGATTAGATACTGCTAGAAATAGCGAGTGTAAATTGGAATCTCTTGTGGTAGTTAAAAGTTATCAGTAGAAATAACTCGATTAGAAATTAGCGTGATTTATACTCAAGGTAGTGGATGCCAGGAATTCTCAAGCGACTTATTAGAAGAATAAGAGGAAGCTCGCGCTGGACGACTCTGAAATGGGCGATCATTGGTAAGAGGTGCATTGATTGCTTAAGTTTGATAAAAGATGCAGAGCAATTGAGGGCTGTACTTTATCCTCTCGCTTTGAGGTTTCTAACTGTTTGAGAAATACAACAGAGTCTTGACAGACCTCTGTATTTTGTAATTTCCCAAAAGTTTTTCTCTTCAATAACTTTTCGACAAGCAATGCATCCCGTCGATTTTCATAATTGCCTGTAGGTTTTTTTTCAATCTACTATTATCTTTTCGAGTGAGAGCTATTCGGGGTTCTTGCACTGGCAGCACATGGTTAAAGGTATCTATTACCTCATTTTCAATATGACAGTGACGATGAAAATCACTCATTGACAAAGATTTACCTTCGAATAAGATATCTCGGGGTCTAGGAACGCAGAGCAAACCTAAAGTTGTACTTAAATCACCATTAAAAGGCTTAAATAACACCCTTTTTCCTCTAGTTTGACATCTCGTGATTCTTTTTTGACTTTATTCATTGAGTTCTCCAAATTTTTTATTGGAAATCGTAAAATCCTGTGGTTCACTTACTCTAGAATGGGCCTTAGGTTCACCAAAAGAATCTGCCGCTTCTCTTCTTCTAAATGTAACTTTACGGAGTAATCATACTCCCACCATGCATGGCATCAGTTTTTCTACTAATCCATACACATCATAGCGGGAGTTTTGAAGCCATTTTTTCAGCTTCGAATGTTGGCCTTCCACTCGTGAGGTTGAACTGATTCCAATGAGGAGGATTTTGTTCATTTCGTACCGGGCAAATTTTTCATTGTAATCCCAGAATCATGCTTTCCACAAATATTTCCAAACTTCTTCCCACTTTGCTTCAAGGCGTTTGCATTCAGCTTTAATTTCTTTTATGACCTTCGATAATAAAACAATTAACGAGATCACAAAGTCTTGGGGAATGCAGGCATCTGATCTCTTTGCAAATTTTGCCCAGATAAAACCCTCAGTGTTTTTTATTTTCTCGAGTTTTGCTTCAAAACAAGATCCTTAATACGCGTATCTGTTTGCTCATAATGTTGTGTGTTACTAGAGTTACATGCTGCATAAATGTATGAAATTTGCATATTAAACTGTTGTGGCGCAATCAGCTAAATTAAGGATTGGCCCAGTACAAAGTCCTAACGCACAGGCCAGTGCTGGTACGCAGTCAAAAGAGTGCTGGTCCCTAAGAATACCGGTAATGCCTGTGGATTAACGTGTCCTGGAGTAGAGGTATGCTTAACTTATTTGGCGTGCATATTTTGTTTGAGCTCTGTAAATGCGATTGGATAGGTGTTAATAACCCCAATTCTACTAGCCTCAATTAGTTTTTAGCGTCTTAGATGCCTATCGCTTTTGATATGTACTTATTGTCTTTTCCTGTCTCAAGAGGTTACTATTTCGTGGGAGTGGGAAGTATGTATTTGAATCTTAGTATTCTCCACCGTTTCCGTTATCATTCATGGCCAGTTTTTCAAAAGGGATAGATGAGAACATCTATTAGTGGGTTCATGGTCATATCCTTGAAATCTCCCGTCGATTTTATTGCGAACAAACAATCGATTAGGCTACTAGCGGATAAGTCCTTCTTCTTCACTTCACCAACAGGATTAATCAATCTTGCCGTTGCGGTTGCATCGGAGGACTATTTGCTTTACTTACGAGGCCAGTGTCATTAACTTTTTAAGAATTCCTTTTCGACGTCATTTTTACGATCGCTTAACCCCCTGACTTCGTGCATTGGGTTTGAACAGCATCAATTTAACCCTTAAAGTACTGAGACTAGGATAGATTGTATTAATATATTAATAGGAGTGAGATTCATGATGAGCAATATTTTGAATAAGAATTCCATACAGATTGAATGAATTAAAAATGTACCTCTTGGTAATATTCAATAGAAATGTATTTTTTTCAATCTAATACATTAAAGAGGGAAGTAGCCTTAAGTTTCTCTACATTGCTAGCATAGCTTGCTCGCTTCCTGACCTTATCCCTCAGTCTACATGGCTCTAGCGACATCGACGATGTGGCGAGCCTACTAAAATTAAAGAGTAGACCAATAGATACTTCTTTTGAAATTAAGGTATCGAATCCACAATATCGACGCGCTATGACTATGTTAGTTACCTTCAACCCTCATCAAAGAACATCGGAAATCCGCAGTATTGATTACACTGCTAACAATAAAATTCCTGGTTATATTCTAATGAGACTACAAAAAAGCCCATGGTTATCATAACCTACCAAAATTGCCACTTGTCAAAGATGAGAGGTATGGCTTGGGTGGCTTTAGGAAAAGTCCTGCATAATCTGAAAGATACAAGAATATCTTGTTCTATTAAAATTTTAACCTTCAAAGACCGAGTGCTGCAGCTCAAGTCCAAATTGGTCTTTAGCGATAAACTTCATTTGTTTTTCTATGTCGTCTTCAAAACCTTCACCAAGGCCAAATAACTGTCTTATCCTGCTCGTGTAGAAGGCAAGATCACTGCTAAATAATAGAACACGAAACATCAGATGACGCCAAGCGTTCAGACAATACTGACCAAACGTTAGATCTTTACTTTCGACCAGGCTGCGCGAAGCCCAAAGTCCAGTCAATTTTATTCGGTTAACTGGGCTTCCAAGAAACTGATTATTTCCTTGAACAATACGCATATTACGACCAATAAATAACAGCTCACGCGGAAATAAATCCAAATCAGCTAGTACCTCACGAATTCCTTGTCGCATACGTTCTTGTACTTCAAAATGTCGCTCTGCAGCTGTCTTACCCTTCAGCTCACTTACAATGCGTGCTTTCGTACTACTGTCACCACCTTCGTATGGCCTCATTAGCGTAGCACTTGCAAAGAGATCAGATGCCTGCATTCCCCAAGACTTTGTGATCTCGTTAATTGTTTTATTATCGAAGGTCATAATTGCTTTCCAGAATCGACAGTATTGTGACTTAAGTTTAGGATCTAAACTTACATAAAGTCCGTGATCTATAAGTACGAGTTCAGGATGGCCATTTGGTCGGCGACGAATAAAAATATTTCCGGGGTGAGGATCGCAGTGAACTACACCCCAAAGAAACATCTGTGCAGAAAAGAGATCAATCATTATGGTCATAACTTCCTTCTTCGATACACCGAGACCCCCATCTCGATTAGGGCCTCTCCACTCGTTCCGTTCAGGTTTAATTAGATTATTTCTATCATCATTTTGAGGATAAATTTTTGAGATGGAGAGAGATTCTTCATTAACATCTGATGAGGCTTTAAGATCACCCTTCCATGGCGCCACTATTATATCTTTATCCCAGAACCTTACGCCTTCAATCCATTCAGTTGTCATAACACGCTTAGTAGAGAGATCTGGATAGATTTTTGGGATATAAACCCGATCTCTAAGACGCGGTTCATTTTCAACTAAAGATTTCATTCTTTCAGCATTCATGACTTCATTTGTAAAGTCCGTCTCTAACTGAAGACGTTCCGAAATATACGGAACAAGTTTGTCCAATGGAAGATTAAACCAAAAAGAATAAACTTTAGTCACAATGCTAGGTGATCGTTAGCAAGAAGGAATGTGAAAGGTTAAGAAAAGATTTACTTAAATGCCCATAGATCCCATCCCACCTGGTGTGCAATTTCTCTCTTTTGAATCTTAATAGCAACTTCCTTACCGTCCGCAAGACGTGCCCAATGAACCTGTGCAACTGAAGCAGAGGCTCTGGCTTTTCTTTCCATCACGCCTTTGCCTGTATCCTTGCCAATACTTACACCAAAAACCTCCTCTGGACTCTTCCCAAATTCTTCGCGTATTACCTTTTCAACATCTTTCCAATCATTTTGTGGTGCATCATCAAACATCCTTGAAAACATCTTTTGGAATTCAGGCGGTAGAATAGCGCTTTGCATGGCGATAGCTTGACCAATTTTGAGATACAAGCCTCCATTTCGATGTAAAAGCATGAAAATTCGTTCCGCACTTCGATGATGTAGATCTGCAACATCGCCGCCAAAATACGGATCTGGTCTAAAGTTAAGCTTATAATCGATTGCTATAACTAAACCGGTCCAAAAGGTACGAAGTGAGCGTGTGATAGATGATGCATAAAACTGAGTATCGATAAAATACACCGTTCCAAGACCCCCCAAAACATAGATAAATCTCTGTCCCCATTTTATAGTACCCTTGTACTGTTTTGCTGGGGTTGGTTTTCCTAATGAATTGGGTGAAGGAGGTACAAATGGTTGGTAGTATCGGGTCTGTGTTAACCGGATTGAGGATCTAGTCTTTTTTTCCTGTGACAGGGATTGTGAAGCTGAAGAAAGGGCGAATAAGTCTCTCGTTCTTAATTTTGCGATATGGAGCGTTTTACTATGGAGCGCTTTACCCAAAAATCCTTGAGTCCATCTGAAACTTTTTGTACATCTATTTAATTGTAGATTTCTAATGAGTCTGGACATTGCTTTTTAAACTTTCTTTAGTCTGAGTAGTACTCCAACACATGTGACAAAGATCATTAGACTAACGTCGATCACCCTTTTCGATTTTCCCGGCGAAGACCTCGAAAAAGATGTACTTTTTGGATTTGCCACAGATTTGTAAATGCAATGGCAAAATTAGGAGGACTGGGCCAGAAAACTGGGTGTAGCATGTTGCGTGCCACTGGTGGCTTGTCAGAGAATCCGAGTCATTAGTTAAACAATAGTTTGATCGATTGGAATGGTTTTGAAGGAGATATATTTTTGTCCTCGCTTGCTAATTAAATTGGTTTTTGAACTGACTAATCTCGTTATGCGAAATGCGTATTTTTGGTTTAAGAATACCAATTCTTTAACGATCTTTTACATGAGTTTTACGATTTCATCCTATTAATTCTATTCTACCCAAATAATCCCGATTAAGGATTCTTGAATGTTTCCAAACAGGTGACCACATGTGCGAGGGCAATCCAATGAAGCCCACCTTGAGCGCATCAAAAATTTCACTCCCAAGTATATCCCTCATAATTCTTTCGGTCGAGCCTGGCTCGGAAACCTCTTTTCAACTCGTGTATTGGACTTATAATTCAATATGTTAAGGCCCGCTACTCCTCTGACAGTCATACTTTTGGGAGCTTTTGGTCTTCTCATCTTGTCAATCGTATCGACCCCAATTGTTAAGTTTATTCCTCTAGCCTCATTCGCAGGAATTGACTTCGGAGTATTCGGATTTTGCAGAGCAAATAACTGTAGCTCGATTGAGATTGGTTACGATACTTGTATGCCTATAAAAGATGCCTTAAATCTCTCACGAGTTGACAGTTACTAACTTGTGTTTGTAGCTAGACTCTTCAACAATGAACAGTCTTCTACTTTTGATCTCCCTTCTTCTACAAGGGCAACACTCTCCACAATTCTCATAGTTCACCCTATCGCTGCGCTCCTTACGCTCCTTATGTTAATTCTTGCTGCATCGGCACACTTTCACAGTCCTTCACACTCTCCTCGATATCTCTTGGTCATATTCATACTCAGTATTTTGACATTAGTCGCGGCACTCCTTTCTTTTCTGGTTGATGTATTACTTTTTGTTCCACATATGGCATGGGGATCTTACTTGGTTTTAGCTGCAACGATACTCGTTGGCATGAGCGGCATCATTTCCTGTGCTATGCGCCGGACCTTGGTGAGCAGGAAAGCTCGACAAAGACGTATAAATGAGAATGCAGAAATGAACGGTGATAATTTCTACAATCAACTAGGGTTGAATCCTAGTTTACCTCCTACTGAGCCTGTTGCCACTACTGGCAGCTATACTCAGAACAAGCCAAGTTTCGCAACTTTTGATACTCCAAAAAAGGAAAAGGTTATTGATGTGATAAACGATGAGCGCATACCATTGACTCATCCGAGAATTAATGAGAGTATAGGTAATGGACGTTTACAAAATGGACCCATGAGAATAGATTTACCGCCAAATATAGGAAATGATCAGATAACTGACCCGAATAGACCAGTAATTGCCCCATCATTTGAAGGACAGTTTGATTTCAGTCAACAAAATTTACCTCCCAAGTCAATAAATAGACTGGAACCAACACTACCTATGCAGAACTGGCAAAGAGAGAATATGACTATGCCAAACAATATACGCGGAGGTTACCGAGGAGGTTACCGAGGAGGTTATAGAGGGGGGTATCGAGGAGGACGAGGCGCTTTTGCACCTCAAATGGGAGGCCTTGAAAACCAAAGGGGTGGTCCAGGACTCATCGCTAGAACTCGTGGTGATTTTCAGGGGTATTCTAGAGGATTTCCAATGACGAGAGGAATTCCAGGTAGAGGTGGGGGTATACCAAGATATGGCGCTCAACCTCCAACATTTGGCAATGATAACGAATTTCCTATCAATGATTATGATACTAGACCTCTACCACCTATTAATACCAATTTCAATCCATACTCTCAAGCCCCACAATCTGGCTACTCACCTTATATCTCAGGAAATACAAGTAGCTCCCTCCCAATTGCTGAATCACCACCACCAATGTCACCTGAATTTGAGAGACCTCCAATGAATGAAATAAATGATTATAACACCAATGAGTAAGTAAAATATTTAAATCAAATACTTTGAAAACCCTCTAATTGATAATTTTAGGCATCCTCCCATGATACAGCAACCCTATGAGCGAACAAAATCGTTAAATTATGTACGAGATCAGTCAAACCCTGTTGATCCATCATTTATTCCCGCTCCACTCTCTCCAAGACCATTTGGCATGGTGCCAAAGATTGACACTATGATTCCTCCAGAAAATAATGAAATATTAGATGACTTCATTATTGGTCCTCGCTCCCCTGCAGATTCAGTATCATCTGAATTCACTTCTATCTCACAGCGCGGTATTAATCCGAAGTGGAAAGATGAAAGCAAAAGTCAAGCACCAATAAAAACTATGTTTCACCGCAAGATCGAACAGCAAAATCAACAGGATATTCTTTTTCAAGCAAATCCAGACTTTACACTTCCAATGGGGAGAGGAGGTCGTGGGATGCCAAGAAGTCGTGGGATGATGAGAGGTGGAAGGATGGCAGTCGGTTAAACAACAGATTTAGTTCGAAATTATCCTAACAGCATGTAGGATGAAGGCACACTTAATTAGTTGACGGCTTTTTAAGGCAGCCGACTAATTTATATCCATAACTACACGATCTATCCATTTGAAAGCTTGGATTTTTTTTAAGATCAAACTGTTGATCCATATCGATATACTCGATATTAGAGAGAACCGATAACTCTCATCACGATACTATAGACCTAAGTCACTTACAAATTTACAGGTCGCACTCCTAGCTTATTATAGTAGCTAGGACATCTAATCTTGACATTAAGATACTTAGATGTACTACCAGATATGGTCCAGCAGCTAGCATCTGAAGCACGTATTAAATATTAGAGGCTTCGTTTGTGGCAGTTAAAGTACAAAATAAAACTTGTTTAATGAGAGCATGGCCGGTACATCAAAACGAAACACGACAAAACGTGTCTCACAGAAAACTTGGCCCATCTAAAAGGGAAATAATGAGTAAATGATGGGTATCTCAACGGAATAAAAAGCTATGAAATATTAGAATTAATGTTTATAGAATATGTATATTTTTTAAAATTTGAAGAAGTCTTCAAAAATACTTAGTAGATATCAAATAATTTTGAACGCATCTTAATCAATTTGTTTATTACTTATATTTTTATCATGTACTATTCGTACTTAATTTAATTGTTTTTGTCACTCCTCAATCTCTGACGTTTAAAGTGGTTCTGGGTATTTAATTTTTAATCAATCTCCATTTTCCAAGGAAAAGGTGACATTGATTACTTGTAAAAGTGCAAGAAAACATGAGATAAACATATCAAATGCAGAAAGTTTATTTCGCTTCTTCCCTCCCTCATTCTTATTTTCTTTAGCAGTTTTTCTCACAAGCTTGGGAAATTTTAGCATTCTTTCCTCCTCCCACTTCTTCCTGTAACAACTTAACGGAAAGCAAATGTTTAGCGCAATCTTTCTAAGAAAAGATTATTGTGATTTTCTAATTAGTTCAATTCTTCAAAACAAATTATTATGTTTTACATTGTACGAAGGTTATGGAGAATTGAATTCACTTCTCGATAAAATCTAATCAGCTATCAGTTTTTATCGTCATGCCAAGACATTAGCCGATATTTTATGTGCAGGAGTCTCCTTGTTCAAAGCCTAATTTTCATTTGTTTACTTAGATGTAATTTTTTCTTTCATTGGTAATTATATCAAAGATCAAAGGTTTAATCCCTATTAGGATCTTCGACTTCTCCTTGGGTCAAAATTCTCATCTCCGACTTTATGAACTGTCAATAGAAGAATTGAAGTGGTAAGCACGCAATTTTTTTACTTATTAAGCATAGAATACATCCTTCTTTCTAGACTATCGAGGTATGTTGCATCTTTCGTGTATCGGCACATCGAGTAAGAATTTAATAATCTCTCCCCTCGAGGAATCACATCTAAAATAAAAACTTGGCTAGCACCAAGAGTTGTTAATAAATCTAATCTTGACTCTAGATTACGATTTCTTCATTTCTACATTCTCTGCCGTTAAAGTTCTTCGAAAAAGTCTGGCTGCTGTTTCTGCTAACTTACTTCTCCTAGCTTATCGAAAATGGCTGATCCCTTTAACATGGAGAATGTAACTGAGGCGGTTCCTGTTACGAATCCTCAGGACCATGGCTGGGGTGATAAGGTCCCTTACGATTATGATTCCTATGCCAAAACCTCCAAAGAATTGGCCGAAGAGAACGAAGCTAGAGCAAACAATGGTGATGAGGCAGCTGCACATTATGCGGGTGCTGTCGGCGGTGTTAAAGTTGGAGAATGGCATAATAATGCTGCCGTTTACGAATGGGATGATGAGTATGGCGATGTTGGGCCAGAGTTCCCTGAGCTTGAGCGTCAGCTTTTCGGCTCAGAGTTCCATGTCAAAAGTGGCATTGATTTTCAGAAGTAAAAATTTACCCTTTTGATCTGTTTGTTTTGCTAATTTTATACAGGTTATCCACAATCAAAGTCGTCCAGGAAGGTCTGTTTAATTAAATGATTGTTCTTTCTCATTAGTGAATATGACTTACAAAGTGGTGCTTAAAGGTGAGATACGAATAAACCCTATTTTCTCATTTAAGGATGCCGGACTTCATCCCGTCATGTTAAGGAATGTTGAGCTTGCCGGCTATGAAATTCCAACTCCCATCCAACAATACTGCTTACCTGCGGTTTTTAAAGGTTACGATGTCGTCGCATGTGCGCAAACTGGTGAGTTGTAATTTTATCTAAAAATAAATTCCTAACCACAATGTAGGATCGGGAAAAACTGCAGCATTTTTAATACCTACTTTATCCAAGTTAATGGGAAAAGCTAAAAAACTTTGTGCTCCTCGACCAAATCCTGCTAAATTTCAAGAAGGTATCACCGACCCAGTCCGCGCAGAACCACTTATTTGTATCGTTGTTCCCAGCCGTGAACTTGCTACACAGATCTTTGATGAAGCTCGACGATTCTGTTATCGATCTATGCTCAGACCTTGCGTTGTGTATGGTGGTGGTCCAATTAGAGAACAAATACACCAATTACAAAAGGGTTGTGATGTACTGATTGGCACTCCTGGCCGTCTTGTAGACTTTATAAATAGGCCTCACATATTAACTCTCAAGCGCCTCAAGTATATGATTATT
This sequence comes from Erysiphe pulchra, assembly GCA_002918395.1. Taxonomy (NCBI): domain Eukaryota; kingdom Fungi; phylum Ascomycota; class Leotiomycetes; order Helotiales; family Erysiphaceae; genus Erysiphe; species Erysiphe pulchra. The sequence continues at coordinate 5,556 of PEDP01000796.1, read as the reverse complement.
GATGAGGCTGATGAGATTGTCGGAGCGAATTGGGAAGATCAAATGAAAACTATTATGAGTGGTGGTGGTAAGTTATTAATTCACAGAAATAGAAGTCTATTAATCTGACTATCTGAAAGATCAAGAAGAAGGTAATATAAACTATTTGATGTTTTCCGCCACATTCCCGAAGCAAGCACGACAACTTGCGAAGGAACATCTCGCAATGAACCATTTACGAATTCGTGTGGGTCGTGCCGGCAGTACGCACGTAAATATAAAGCAAGAAATTATACATGTCGACCCAGCTCTCAAACGTACTGCTCTTCAACAGTATTTGTTGAGCATGCCTCCTGCTCGCACCATCATTTTTGTAAACTCCAGGCGGTCAGCAGATGAGTTAGATGACTTTTTATTTAATTCGGCATTTCCATGCACGTCGATCCATAGTGATAGAACTCAACGTGAAAGAGAGGATTCTATACGTGCTTTCCGTACTGGCAAAACACCTATTCTTATTGCCACCGGTGTTTCAGCACGTGGACTTGATATCCACAATGTCATGGCTGTTATCAATTTTGATCTACCTTCGCCAATGTATGGTGGAATTGAAGAATACTGCCATCGGATTGGTATGATTCTGCCACAAAGTAGACTTTGTTTTCTTTATTAACACGCACACAGGTCGTACTGGACGAATCGGAAACACAGGTGTTGCTATGTCATTTTTCACTGCTAGAGATGAGGATTTAGCACCCTCCTTAGTAAAATTTCTTTTGGAGACTCACCATCCAATTCCTGATTTTCTCGCTCACCATATACCTGAAGGCTTTGATGCCAGTGGTGAGGGTAATGCTGATCTTCTTGACTTTGAAGATGATTCCGACGTAGAGGAAGAAAATAAACCTGAAGAAAATGGAAACCAGGATGAAGCCTCTAATAACGTGGATGGTCAAGGCGATAATTCGTGGAATATAAATCCAGCCGAAGGTCAATCTTCAAAAGACGCGCCAGAAGAACCCAAGGTAAATAGCGAAAATTTATGGTAAATATAAATATGAGTGAATTTTAACTTAATGTCTTTTTTTTTCAGCGATCCATATAATACTAGAAGCATGAATATTTAATTAAGTTGGCTGCTAACTATGTTTGATTGAATATACCCTTTCAGAATTTGAAAACGCTTCTAGTTGTTAATTCTCTACTATTGCGAAACTAGTTGTCCTCAAAAATTAATTTTAATGATCCTAATTTGAAGGGAATTATTGATAAGCAAACTTAAGTTAACTATGTTACTACACGATGTTGATGTGTAAGTTGTGTCTTCTGAAGTATTCGTCTGCCACTATGTAAGAGATTCTTAAAAACTGAGGATTGAACAGCGTTTTTAAACTTCTTCCTAATCTTCTAATTATTTTTAGCTTAGCTTCTTTACCAAAGTAAGGAAATAATAATGAATCGTAACAATGTTTTTGTCTTTTTGGAAAACTACAACGCTGGATTTGCACTCACTACTACACTATATATACATGAAACAAATCTCAAGAAAGTAGAAAAAATATATAAATATGCAAATAAACTCGATAGACTTTTGTTCTCTTGGTGTTGTTTTAAATAACTATCTACTGAATGAGTTTTCAAAATGAGATTCTATTTACTTAGAATGATATTTAGAAAAATGTTGAGTCCTCACTCTCACTTCCGTTACGTTTCCTTGGACTAACTTTGGCTGCTTGTAAAGGTCACGTGGGGGGGGAGGAAATAACGAAAGGGGGTGGGGATTTCATGTTTTCCTTTATTTAAATCTATTTTTTCCAAAGAATATCTCCAAGTGGATTTATCATTAGTGACTAGTAAAGCTAGTAAAACGTGGTACTACTATTAACAATAGTTCATCGGATAAAGCTAGGCGAAAGCCTCTAGTTTTTAGTTACGGCATCACTTCCTGCTCAACAGCCTGCGGAACTCGGATCCTCTTTATTTTCCTCGAAAGTCCAAACAACGACTGCTTTTATATTCTTTTTTTGGCCTCCCCTTTCCCTCACCAAAATTAAGAGAAATTTTTGGAAGGTAGGTACTATATTCGTGTTTATATATAAAGGTAGTAAAATATGGAACAATATATGAGATATATAAATTGTATTGATAAATAAGAGGTTTTTTGCGTTAATTATAGATAGATATGCTCCAGGTGTCGCAGACTCTCGAGGCCAGAAACAAAGAAAAAGGGAAATAATAGGAAGGATGTTTCATGTGATCTCCAGGTTACAAGAAATATGTGATTTGGATTACACATAAAAAAATAGAGCCAACCTTGGGCCTATGAAAACTAAACTCTTAAATGCCTGAGAGTTCGGTCATGTGTGGTTTTTTTAATGAATAAACAACATGTTCAAGCGCCTACCTTATCTTTGATTTTACAGTCCTTGAATTTATCTGGACATACGTTTTTTCGGTTCAAGTTCTTGTCTATGGGACCTGTGGGACCATCAACATATTTTCTGAATCCGAAAAATTTCTTTTGTCCCTTGGTACCCTTCGGATACCGGGCATCTCCCCAACGGCCTTTGAAGTTCATAATTGCCAATGGACTGTTGTCTACGGATTCAAAAGTATTGGAAGTTGGATTGAACGTGTAAAAGAATGCGCTCTTCATAGGATCCCATAATGCTCCTTCACTTGATTTATCTATAACAAGACCAACCCGTAGATTGGCACTTGGAAGTGTGTGGTCATGATTGCCCCCGGTGGAATATAAGGCATGCGTTCCTCGAGCAGAAAAGACGATGGGTCGATCCCCCTGCTTCTTCATTGCTTTATAGGTAAATGCTTGACCCTTTGCATGCTGGCTAAGCCATAATGCTTCAGGTACACCATTTTTAAATCGGAGCATGACATGTTCCCAATCAGCTACATGATCACCAAGTTCTCGACCAAATACTGTGTTTCCTTTGTCAAAAGAGTAGAAATGCATATAAAACGCATCAACGGTACCATCACCATGATCTGTGACAATGACCGCGCAGCTTGTCGCACCGACAGTCTTTCCAGTACTATCTGGCTGGACACCTAATAAGTAAGCTGGTTTTTTTCCCACTTCCTCTGTCGAAGTAAGAAAGACTTGACTCTTATCAACATTGAACTTGTTAAGCGAATCAAGATTATCCACTGAAACTTTCTGTGTCGGCTCCAAGGCCTTAATATTGATGAATGGAGTAGTTTTTTCGATGTGCGTTGCTATATCGGCGGGGAAATATCTCTCATTCTTATCGAGGAAAACCAAAGGTGCTTAAATTCTTCACGTCAAATCTCAATTCAAAGAAGAGCTTAATTTAACGCACCAAAGTCTTTGACAAATTTTGGTATCTGTTCGGCTTGTCGAGAAAGCAAAGGGGTAGGCAAAGCGAATGTAAGTGTGCTATAAAGCCACAATGTAAAGAATGAATGAAAAAAAAAGATCATGGTGCTAGTTGGTAACAGCCATTGATTCGAAAAGAATGTAATTGAGAATAAATCTAGTAATACATATTGCAATATGTTAAACAATCAGATAATTGATACAACTATGACTTATTTCGAAGTCAATATATGTAGTCGAAGAGCACAAAACAAATGACTCAAAATGGGAAAAATAAACCTTGATCATCTCAAAGGACTAAATTCATCCGAACAGTATCTATCATGAAACAAGGGTAGACCAGAGAAGCATTGAACCTATCCTTATCCTTCTGGTCGCAAGTTTGTCTCAGATAGTTCATGGGTACAGTTTCATGAATAGCTAAAAAAAAAGTCCAGAAACTAATGCAGAGAGATGAACAGCGCAAAATTCAATCAAAGTTTCAGGCTCGATTTACGGTTGTTAAACATAAAAAACTGAGCTATGATATTCTCCATCGAAGAAATATATAATATCATAATGTAGCAAAGACTTCATCCACGTCGCATTATTAATAACAAATTAGAGTGAATAGATCATCAATAAAATGATACGGATTGTGATCATTTTAAAAGTTCATTTAATTTAAATGTTTTAAAAAAGAGTTGAAACCGACCAACTATCTTAGCAAGTCTGTAATCATGAATGCTGGTTTATTTATGACCGATTCTATAGCAAAAATATTTTGGAAACACTGACGGGATGTATTTGTTTTCACAAGCCCTGCGTAAATAAGTACAGTCTCGGAAATCATTGTGAGAAAAAAAAGATCATCACTCGAATACAATTTGGTGGTTCGTCCTATTTACCCTATTCCTAATAAATTTTTCCATCTTCAAGGTAGCCATCTGTTCCGGGAGAAGGATGGAAAGGTCAGAGGTTAATAATTGTTATTTCCTTGCCGTCAAGCTTACTCAAGAATTAAGTTTAGAGCTTGTTCTTTTTTCATCTTTACCAGCGGCATAGGTACGAACGATCGATTCATACTAGAAAGCCTGTCCAGATGTGACAGAAGGGACACCTGTTAGGAAGATAATGAAAAGAGCTTTGAAATGGTACTTAAAAATGGTCGAAAATAGAGAAAGTTGTGGTGTTTTAGAATATGGCCCCCTGCCTGTTGATGTGGAGAATAATGTTGTACATACTGCGCGACTCCACCCGTTTTTAGTAGCAAACTTGTTATGATTGACTGCTACGAAATACGTCATGTAGGTGAGATATGAGAATTAGATATATGAGAATAAGCATGTCATATCTTAGTATTCTATGGTCTACTCTAATATTCAGTAATGCCTTCTGTAGAAGAGTATATTCTAGAGTAACTAATAAAGATGTAGATATACTATTTACAGTGTGTGTTTACATATCAAGTGTTAGTAAGTGTTATGATGAAGTGGCCTGTGCGCTATGTCATATGACACACAATGTCAATCATACTTGAGCCTTGTCAGAGTTTGTATGTCATCTCAACACTCCCCCTGTCGATAACGACCTTTTGAAATGATGAAATTGATAAAACGTACATGGGGCCTAAATAATTAGTGTAATGGAACGGTTAACTTAGCTTTTGTAAGACTGTCCGCAAGTTGGTCGGATGACTGAACATATTCAACAAATATTTTTCCCTTTTGATATTGTTGCCTACAATAGAAGTTACGAAGAGCTATATGCTTAGATCTTTTGTGATTGTCATGGTTGCGGATTAAGGAAATGGCTGATTGATTGTCTACATAGAGATTTGTACACTTAGATCCATCAATGTAGTTATCGATTTCTAATTCTTGTAGTAGTGACTTCACCCATTGAAGCTGTCTGCACGTTTCTGTAGCTGCTAAGAATTCTGCTTCTGTAGTTGATAAGACTACTTCTCGTTGCAGATGCGATTTCCAGCAAATTGGCCCTGATGATAGCCTGATCAATGAGCCTGAAGTTGATCGGCTGGTTGAAGGGTCGGCTGCAAAGTCCGCATCTGAGTATGCTTCTAAAATAGACTTCCCCTTTGTTCTTGTAAAGGTAAGTCCTTTATCGGGTTGCTTTGATATATACCTTAGAACACGGCGAGCTGCTTGGAGATGCTCTTGTGTTGGGTTCGATAAGAAGCGTGCTAAATGATTAACGGCAAATGCTATATCGGGACGGGT
>PEDP01000795.1:0-17419 GCA_002918395.1 Erysiphe pulchra | reverse complement strand
CAGAAAGGGCAGCATGAAAAGCAGCAGTGGCCCCGTACAATTCTGCGTCAAAGACCTCGCCTCCATACAAAACGCCCCTGCCTTTTTTAAAAGTTATTCTATCTCGTTGGAGAACGAATCCCCAAGAAGAGCGGCCGTGTCCTTCAGATGATCCATCTGAAAAGGCGCAGATATCTGTTGAACTGATTTTATTTGCCCAATTTTTATGATCTTCATACCCTTGTGACTTGGTTCCAAGATGTTCCGTATAAGCAGGTTCAGCCAACGGCAACACATCTTCTACCAGGGGGAGTTGTTGAAACGCCCGCTGGACGCGTGTCATTAGAATCTCGGGTCGCTTCGAAGTTCTTTTCTTTGTTTTATATTTTAGAGTACCCACGTTAGGGCATTGGGACGCTCTATTTTGTAACGGATGCTGACTATCCAGAGATTTTAGCTTAGCAGCTAGTCTCAAACGATTCCCTTCTAATAGGATCCGTGCAGGCGGTATTCCACCCTCCCTGTGTAGCACTATATTGGGAGTAGTTTTCCGAACCGGAAGTGCTGCCCTCAAAGCTAGACGTATGATTTTATCTATAAGATTGCAGAGATGGGTCGTTTGGGGGGTTGATATCCTCTTCCTAGTTAGACGCGTCATTCCGGGCCACCATACATCAGCACCAACAGTTGCAACTGAGACTATACACGCCTCAACTACTGTGATTAACGCCCTTGGACTAGCTCCTCGTCTAACAAGGTTCAAACTTCGTAAATGATTGGCAATCTTTAGTGCTTTACTACACCAAGTCGCAACATGATGTTTGAAAGTGAGCTTTTGATCCAGGTATATACCAAGCCAGCGAATTTGATCAGCCGACTCAATATTATTGCCATTGACCTGTATGCTAAAAGGAGTTTCTTGATGACGAGTTGAAAATTGAATTACATCTGACTTTTGAATATCAAAAGCGACAGCATTAATATTGGCCCAGTCTAACAAACTATCAACCTCTCGTTGTGCAACAGATAAAGACTCCGAAATTGTCCGACCAATTCCAAGGACTCCGATATCATCAGCGTACCCAAAACGTGCTCTAATGTTACCGCTTTTCATAGGCTCTACTATATATAGTAGGAAGCGCAAAGGTGATATTAGGGAGCCTTGTGGAATTCCACATGTCAAATTTTTGGGCGATGTAATTCCTCCTAAATATCGAACCTATACTTTTCTACCCTGAAGAAAAGATGAAGTCCAGCGGAGAACACAAGTTGGCCATCCCTGTCTATGCATACGCCAAATTACTCGGTTGTGAAGCACAGTGTCGATGCTCCTTGAACATCGAGAGTTATAAAAGTTGAAGCTAAACCTTGTGTTCGAGCTTCTTCTATATCATGCACTACGCAAGAAACGAGGTCAGTTGCCGACCGCTTTGGTAGCGCACCAAATTGATGTTGTCCGATAACGTCCGAGATAATAGCGAGCTGTGACATTCTTTTTACAATTAATCTTTCAAGTCCCTTTCCAATACACGAAAGTAGAGCAATAGGTCTCCATCCTTTAATATTAGTAGGGTCCCGCCCTGGCTTTGGAATGAATATCACCTCTGCTAACTTGAAGCAGTTTGGATGATATCCCATTCGAAGGCATGCGTGGAATAAATGAGTTATGTACGGTCCAACTGACTCCCAGCAGGTAGATAATAAATCAACAGAAATTCCATCAGCACCAGGGCAAGTATTTCTGTTTCCAATTATACATTCTCGTACTTCTAGATCGTCCAGTTGTTCTTTCCATGGAAACGATCATATCCTGGCAGAAGACCAGAGGAAATATCATCGGAGGCCTCATATCTTGCTAGTAGAGAGTCACGTAAAATACAAGCCCGCTCCTCATTATTTGAAACAAGTTGTCCATTATGTAAAAGAGGTGGTGGAACAACAGATTGGCGAGAAGTAGCCCAATGCATTAACTTATAAGTATCTGATGAAGACACCATGCCATCAATTTTGCCTCTCCACTGTTCTCTCTTTGCGCCGGCAACAACAATATTGTAGTTTTTAGCTTCTATACGACGTTCCGGATCTGTAAGTGTGGTACGATATCGAAGTTGTGCAGCCTTACACTCCGGAGTCCACCAAGGAGTGGATTTCCTTATTCCTCGGTTTGGGCATTTACCAACGGCTAAAACTGCATCTTTCAAGACCCTACAGATATCTTCCGCAAAAATTTCTACTTCATTTGTGGACTCCAAAGGGATGCATGGTGGGATCCATTGGGAGACAATTTGCGCGAATTGTAGAAACTTCCCTTTTGGTACCTGAACAGGGCTTTGAGATGTATCACGTTTCTGCTTTTTACTAGGAACCAATCCGCAAATTGGAAGATGGTCACTAGTTAAACACTCTTCTCGATCGACCCAGGCACAAAAACCACTAACATTTGACCATGCTAAGTCTAGAGAATTCCCTGCGCGGTGTGCTGGTTCACCAATTATAAGGCAAGATAAATTATTCTCTTCTGCCCATAGTTCAATTTCTTCCCCTTGTCCGTAAGAGGTAGCTGCCCCAGGTTACTAGGCCCAGTGGACTGAATTAAAATCACCAATTGCCACCGAACGTGGGGGTGGAGACCAGTTTAGTAGAGGCTGTACAGCTAAAGTGTTATTAGGCTCTTTGTATACATTGAGAAAAGTAATATTATTAACGACAACCCAGCAGTAATCACCAGTGAGGAAGAAAGATGGGAAAATTTGAGTTGCTAATATTTCTCTAGCATTTCTTCGGGTGTAGGTAACAGCTCGGGGTCGCACACCATTCCCACCAAATGGAAGGGGACGATCGTAAAAGGGATGAGATTTAGTTCACCAGGGTTCTTGTATAAGCAAAATATCAATTTGTAGCTCACATGCACGAGCCAGCGCAATGTCATGCGTAGTGCCCCCTGTACCTACATTGATAGACATAAATCGAAGATTATGTAGAGGGGAGGAAGAGGCCTGTGAGGTGTTGTTCATAACCGGATCTCCTCACCAGCCTGAGCAGTTTGAACTGGTGTTTCGTTTGTATTTTCGACGCTAATAATAGTATCCTGACTACTGGACGGAGTTTCGTTGGCTCCTTCTAAATTTTCAGCAATTGTTGCTCTAGCCTCAGCTGCATTTACTCGGACTACTGCTTGATATTCCTGATCACCAGCCCGACGATATGTATTTAATTGTTCCTTAGTTGGTTTGCCGAAGCGAGTTTGTCTAGCTAGACATTTATGGCTATCTGAGCGGTAAGGACCACCGCAGTTCTTCACTTTGTTATCGCCTTACACACGTCTTGAGCGTGCATAGTTGAGCTACAATTCCCGCAAGAAGGCGCGCGCGAGCAGTTCCTACTGTTATGGTGACCATTGCATCGTTTACAAAATTCAATCGGTAGTTTCTTTTTAAAGATTTTTGTAATCCCAGATTCATTAAACACTCTGAATTCAGTACGAGAAGCTTCAGGGAATAGGGATAGCCAGGTCCTGTGGGGTGCTTCTGGATTTGTAGTGCCGTATAATTTTACAAGAGCTGGACGTTTAGATGATACCCGCTCTATCTCATTCGTGCGTGAGCATTGACTTTGATACTTCAACCTGACCATCTATTGTCACAATAGTTTTAGGAACTGTGGGCACAAGGACTGAAATCCAGTTGGAGGCAGGCTCTAGTGACGCTCCGGGCATAAAAAGGCCTCCAGCAGCGAAGAGAAGATCTTATGAGATCTTAATGAGACCTATAGATGCTGGAAAGACCGACAGACGTTTGACTATCTATCACCTGTCGAAGGCCCGCAGGAGAGAGTTTGCGCCATTCATGATCATGGGAGAGGCTAATGAATAGCACGTTGTCGGATTTATTTTCGGAATCTACTTTTTTACCTACGTCCTTGCTATGTGTCTTAGGACGGCTAGTTAAGTTGGCTACAGTTTTAGAACTAATTCCAATTTGAGGGTTTGGTATCGGTGTTAAGATCCGCGATTTTTTAAGACCATTACGGGTGACCATTGCCCAGGATTTCTCTTTTTGCATTTGAGATCGAATTGGCTCCACAATTCGGCCTGTACATTCTGGAGGTTGGGACAAATGATATGTTTAGGGGTAGCAATCAAGGGCTGATTCTGCTTTACAGCATTTGTTTTGTTTGAGCTCTTCATTTTGTTTGGCCTTGATGCAATTGGTATTTTCGAAGGCTTAGGGGCATTTTTTGAGGCAGCGAAGCATGCGATTGCTTCCCGAAGATACTTTCTGATATGGTCAGCCTCTTTTTATATGTTGTTGTTTTTGTCTTTTATCGATCTAGCTTGCTTAGACCAAAATGGTTTGCTGAGCCATGGACCAGCCTTACTAAGCGATACTTGTAGATTTATAGATCAACATTCGGGTAATTACTTATTTGTAATCGAGGAATATCTATACAGCACGTGATATGTACATATTTAAAGCTAATTAGCAATCCATTATAAATCAAAATGTTTAACATCCTACAGGTTATGGCCCGTTAGCAACTTTCGCATATCTAACTAAACATCAATTCTCGTGCTTTCGTCACAATATTAAATTGATCATAACATATGGTAACTTTCGCACATTGAAACGATGCCAGACGATAAGCCCTCTGGCGAGGCAACAAACATCAAGTAATAACTTAATTATGCAAGGCATCACCTTTGCATCTGCAGAGAATATTGCAGACTCCATCAAAGATTCTAGTAGAAAAACCGAGGTTTGGATCCTATCAGATAGACACAAGTCCATAGCCAAAATGTCTCCCATCTCAAAACTTAAAACCTCGAACTGGTTACACTGGCAAGAGTCTGTTCAAAAGTTAATTTTGCTTTCTCAATCATCCGTAGTCTTTCTAAAATTGCCTCCACGAAATAGAGCGATAACAATGTGGTCAACATGGTGGGTAGCAAAGCTAAAAGACTCCGCACCACATATTACACCTGCTCCACGAGACTCTGCTAGAGAAATTTTGAAAGAAATTATTTTGTCATCTCAGGCGTAATCGCATTCAAACACTCTTAGCACGGAGAAATCGAAAATGCTATGAAAAACTGGAGTGTATTGTAAGGAAATTAAACAATTTTAGCACATGTCTTTTGTCAGCAAAAAGGAGATGTCTTTTATCTTAGGGAAGAGCTAAATCCCTATTTAATTTTTACTGAATTCCTATACATGCCGACTATAGGAATGTATTACTGCTAAGTTTTGGAACTTCAAACCAGATAAAAATATGAGCTTTAATACCTACATTAGAGAATTTCAGAAACACTTTCAAACTATGAAGGAACATTCAGTCATCATTCCAGAAATTAAGACTCAAATGCGAAATCTACTTTCATATCAAGTAAATAATAAACAGCCTGATTTAGCAGCTCCCTGCCGACACCTCTCGTTTGAACAAACAATTTCCGAATGTTTATCGTGGTCTCATATCAATAGACCAATATCCACTATTAAAAATGATGTCAAAATAAAATGTGATTATTGTAACAAAATGGGCATTCAATGGAGGAAGTAGGAAAAAGAAGAGGGCAGAAAAAGGAAAATCTCATGATAAAGAAAATAAAAATTCTGTTCTTTTTGTAAATAAAATTACTGATAATACGTCATATCAATTGGATACCGCAGCTGACTATCATGTCGCGTGTAATAAAAGCGATTTCTCCTCTTATATTAAGTCCCCAAACCTATTTTCGGAGCTGGAGGAGGTCAAGTAACTGCTGCTGGCCATGATGATCTACTTCTTCATACTTATGATGGTAAAATTGAAAAACTTAAAGGCGCTATACTTCTTCCAGGGCAGAAGACTAAGATACTTTCGACTTCACATCTTAAAAATCAAGGTTTTTCAATTCGATGTGGCCCATGAATTTTCAAGATAAAGAAATAATTAATAATTCGTCCTGATGGTTCAGCTTGTGCTCGCTTCAAATTTCAATCTAGACGACTTTTAAGGAAACCCAGTACTATTAATAAGGTTAATGCCCGTGCATCTAATCCTGTAGCCTATTCAGTAGGTCGTAATTGGCATAATATATTAGCACATCCAGGCCAAGCAGTCCAGAAGATGGCACTAGATCAAGCTGGTATCATTGGGTATAAAACTCCGCATGATTGTGAAATTTGTACTAAGTCAAAAATAACTGTATCAAAAGGTCACAGTTCCCTACGTTATGCGTCAAAATTTGCTGAAGCCATTCACATGGACCTAGTTGGCGGTCAAAAGTCACTGTCTCAGGTAGCAACAGACACATCAGTCCCAAATGTCACCTGGTTCTTACTAGTAGTTGATGAGTATACTCCAATTCATTCTGATCACTATTATTGCCAGTAGTAGAAGTTTAAATTTTTTTCATTGTCTTTCAAATTGCCATGAATTCAATTTTCCATAAAGTCGACCTCAGGACAGATGATGAAGGAGGGAAGACAATCCCTACAGTCGGCATGTATAGGAACTCAGTAAAATTAAATAGGGATTTAGCTATTCCCTAAGATAAAAGACATCTCCTTTTTACTGAAAAAAGACATGTGCTAAAATTGTTTAATTTCCATACAATACACTCCAGTTTTTCATAGCATTTTCGATTTCTCCGTGCCAAAAATCAAAATTTACAGTCTATTACGATTTTGACATGTGGTCTCTTTTCATCTATCAAGATGGCACAAACTACATCTCCGTGAGTCAGAACTACCTATTTCCATCTAATGCACATATTCAAAGCACGGGCTTTGAATTCCTTAAGTACTCGTTCCGAACGCTCTGACAGTAGTTGGTGTATGAGCCACGCTAAAAATTAAGTTAGTAGAGCCCATCAATTGACCTCAAGTTCGAGATTAGGGTTTCAGTGGTGTCTACAGCATTCGTTCTTTAATAAAATACTATTCACATTTCGGAAGCTTTTAAGTGCGCTCAAAAGCCTGTAGAGTCACTAATCAGGAGCTGCAAGTCTCCAACTGTTCCACGGGTGTTGATAAACTATTATCTATCTGGATAGGCCCTTTCGGGAGGTTGATGATTCGTTTCGGGTCCTAAAAGGAAAGTTGTTAGAATAAAATTCTTGACGAATAATTTTGTCGATCAATTATTGTGAGTGGAATGTATCCTTTTTCAGCTCTAGCATCTAATGCTGAAGAATTTTTAACTCATGTGAGCAAGAAAATCCGTGGGTTCGACTAAAAGTTTGAACCTCTAGCTAATAATAACGATATAAATATTCCAATAGAAGTTGAGTACCTTCTCGTAGGTTTTTTGCAATCTCGTGCTTGCATAGGATTCCTTTTAAAAAGTAGAACATATTGGTACATTTCAAGGTTGTTCTGGAATCTAGGTCGTCTTCATTGAGCTCATTGGCTACAAAAAACTGACATTTGAGTTTATTACGTCCATATCGATATTAGAATATAATTACCATTGAAAGGTCCGATATTATTAAAGGGAAATACCACTATTCAATGTAAAGTAGCCACCTATAAATTGACCATTATATTCGTCATAACTCCTCTCTATTTGAGTTTGCTCAGATAAGCCAAATGAAAAGCATATCTTGGTCAAAAACAACTCGACGTTGAGCGACTTAAACGTCTAGCCTAGAAATCAACGAAGTTAAGATAGACAAAATGATTTTTTTACTTCTCTATAGCAAGATTATCTAGTCAATATTTACAGTCGGAAGTGGCAAACATTTTGGAACAAAGTCCATTTAGGTTCACTAACCGTAGACAAAAAGACGAGCCCAGATTTTACAATTATATTTAAATTGACTAGTAACTGGACCCAGATGTAAAACATAAATTTTTTTTGTTTTTGATTTTCATAATTCTGTAATTTTGGTACCCAAGGTTCAACTAATTGCCGATGAATTATTTAGGCCTGATATGAAATTTAATGTTTATCAGCCAATCATCAGTTTAAATCTAAAATCCACTAAAAGCGTTCAAATTCGGATGACAAAATATAGATCTCTTGTAAAAGATAAAATTAAGTTTTTAACTTTGCAAAGATGCAAAAATACACATTTTGGCTTTGTCATATGCGTTTAATTGATTGAGTCCTTGGCACAATTCCGTAATGCTAGCGTCCTCAGGTTATTGTTTTTATTGCATAGTGTGATTTCAAGCAACCTTAAGCCACGATTTTAGGAATCCAAAATTCAACTGCACCTATAATATTCCACTGATAAACTTTTCACAACAGAATTCTTTTTATATATTTGACAGGACTGAAACATTCATAGACTCATTTCATTGTTTCTTTCCGAATATCCTTGCATCTTTATTTTGTTCCGTACTCAGATGACCATATTTTTTCCTTTAAATTGGTTTCACATTCAGTCTGGACTGGTTTCCTTCATAATCCTCTCTAATACCGTTACCACCACGAGTTGAAATGTAATTTTCATCATACCTCTCAAATAATCATTGCCGGTGTTCTTATTTTCCAAATGTGAGTGAAAGGATATCAAACAATTTTTCATCTATATTTACAACACTTTTTTGAAAAATTGAGTTATAATTCCTGACTTTTGAGGTGAATCCAGGCCTTCTATTGACACCAAAAGATTCCACCAAAAGATTTTACAAAAATATTCCCTCTATGGAAATATTTGGTTGCCTTTATTGTTGCTTGAGATTTAGACTGAACATATTTTCAGTCTTGTGGTAACAGTTTATCCATAGATGCTTTTTGTAACGTTGGATAAAACTTGTCATACTAACAACGTAGATTTTGAGAATCGACAAACTTTGATGTATCTTGGGAGCTGGTGCCAGCAGAAATATTGGTCGATGCTGTTACCCAGCTCCCAATCACTAGTGTTGTCTTTTATAACAATCGATATTCCATCATTTTCGAAAGTCATTACAGATTTAATTTCCTTATCTCACTTTTACTGTCATCTTTTGCAATGCTCAATGACCATAATTGGCACTGGCGTTAATATCACCAAATCTTCTAACCCGATTGAATTTATTCATGATTGTGTGGATGAGTGACAAAATGATAAATTGGTTTGTATTAGTGATGATTTGTGGAAGAATATTTAAATGTTTTAAATTTTTAAAGGGGTATTTTAATGAAGATTGTGACAATAATTTCGACAATTGATGCGATTTATATATGGTCCTTGTTCTAATGGCCGCTATGTCAGGATTAGATGAGGCTGGTTGAAAACTAGACAGGGCACCCCACTTTATAATCAAACATCTTCATCCTAGAAAATAGTATGGTTTGTTCCTTGCGGAAGGATCGTTCCGAGGCTTTAGTTGGTGTTGGGTTTCGTATATGCGGACAGCAATAGCTCGACACTTAATATTGAAATGCCATCTGTTCCGTCACTATTCTGAGTGATTTTCATTAATTTGTTACCAAAATATTCGGTGCTTAACCTACAACCACAGACACTTATGGACATCAACTAAATAGATATATCAGATTTTAGTTGTCACTGAGGAAATTTCGTTGGATCCTCACCCAAGTCGAGGCACCGTTATTCTTATAGGCGATTGAAAAGTAATGACAAATGTGATAAAAAGTAAGTCAAAAGTGCTTCGCTGGCCGCACGTGTTTTCTGTGAGCTGATTTGCTCACATTAGGCTTTGGCCAATCAGCACTATTTTTTGATGGGCCAATGATGCAGTTTTGATTTACTTTTTATCACAATGAAGATAAGTTTCCGAATCTCAAACACAAGCTGATCACTCTAGGGGGAAAAACGTGAGGAAAACGTTCTATGCAATAATAAATCCTGTGCTTTATCGTTGCCCGCTGCAAACTATGCTCAGTTATCAGAGGTTAAGAATGCAAATACAAGATCACACCGGGGACGCTGATTAGCACACGCTCAGCTTGAGGCCAATCAATACTGTGATTTAAGGTTACACTACTTAGCCTCGTCGTCAGGCGCGCGCATGGGTTTTATTTGTCCCTAATCACATTGCATATTGTCGATGTCAGATTTGCTATTTTTTAGATGTAAATTAAATAACTTTCGGTAGTGGATTCCGGAACGGCAGCTAAAGTCTGTCCGAGACGACGATCAGCTAAAAAGAGGCTAGAGGAATGGGTAAGGAAGGGGTAAACTTTGTCAAACTTCCTAAAATTCCCCTCTTTATTGTGGGGTCCTGACAGGGACTTATTTATTGGGCTTTACGTGGCCAGTTAGTTGCTGCATTATTTTATTACCGCATGACTGACTGACCGCTTGCTCAGTTCACTGTAAATCGTATTAATTTGTATGTGCCATCTTATGGGCAAAACCATAGGTGAAGGTCGTGTAATTTGTAATCAATATGTTTGCTCTAAGGATTCTAGAAGTTAAGCCTCTATGAAAAGCGTGCTATGCCGTGCCAAGAGACTAAATTTTCGAGCCTGCAATGTAAATCTGCATTTAATCCTAAGGGATAATGTACAAAGTAAACGAGTCATTGGAAATAAGAAACTAAATACTTTTTAATTTGATCTGATGTCTACCTGAAATTGAATGTCAGGTATGAAATGATAACTCAAGACTCTCAGTATTTGATTCTCTGTTTCTGCCAGACATACTGCATGGAACCGGGCTGGCTCAACAGGGGTCAATAATTTAATTCCCTTAAGGTTTGGTAGATACCCATCTAGTGTTGTTATTCTACTGCAAACTGTGATGGCTATAGGCTTGGTGAATCTGATGATAACTAACAAGTAATGAATGCCGAGTAGGCTGGCTCATAAATTGGTTGGCATCTGGATTAAATCGTCAAACTCAGTTAAAAAATGAGATCTATCATATTATTATATTAAATCCAACTGATTATCACTTAATATCGTGTCTGGAATCAGCAGCTTATTTGAACGAAGTTACTCGTCTCAAGCTATGTCTTGTCATTGTTCTATCTACTATTTCGTGTCCGTGTGGTCTGTGCGAGTAAAAGAACCCCAGTATTATTATGTGTGCATATTTTCCGCCCTTTGCCAGAACAGCATTGCGGTGCAGAGGGTAACTCACTCCACTTTCATCACTGGCCTGAGCACTCAATATGTCTGTTGTTAGTTATCAAATTGTGGCCTATAGGCCTGCTTTTGGAGGTATGAGCCAGTGACGCAGTTCGAAGAGTTTTGCAACAACCTTTAGCAACAAGAAGAATATGTAGCCATGAATTCAAACCTCACTGCTACCGTGATTTATTTTGGTTTGATTATTTATAAACGAGAATGCTTGACTGTATATAGAACCTCCCACAGCAAGCATATTACAGCGACATAGAAAGTACGTTTCGGTCTAGAGATATCAAAAGTCAAAGAATACGCTTTATTTTTCCCAACAGAAATTAGGGGAAAAGCATCGGGCCGATAAACTGCCGGTTAATGCAGCATGGGGCTTATCCTGATCTGTCTCAAGACTTTATCCAGGTCCATTACCGACTGTCTCCAGCAAATTCAGAAATATTTGTATTATACCCCTGGACTATCGCAGCTCTTGCCCAGGAGGGAAATCGATTATTTGGGGCCCAATCTCGGCTCGACTGCGGAGAACAATCAAATATAACGTCATGGCAAGAGAAGATTTGAAGGTTCTCGTTCCTTCTCTAAGTGAAATCCTAAATCATCACCGGTTTAGGAGGTGTAATTTCTTTTTTAGTAACGAAAGTAGGTACCTGAAAGAAAAGATGGAGGCTGATGGGAAATGCAAACGACATTGACCCATCAGCTATTGAAAAATAAAGGGTTCTGATCTTACAGTTAGGTCTGATCAACAATAGTAGCGCCCAAAACGCATCAAATTTGCCGAAAATGAACCACTCTGATGAGAAATTTGGTAGATTTCAAATCTATTTGTATTTAGTTTGACAAAGCGTAAAGATACAATTAAAAATAAGACTTACTGCTACTGCCATTTGAATCTATAATAGTTCTTAGATTTCTAAATACTAGATTCTGACCTGCTCCTCGGAGACCGAGGAGCGTGTCGGAGCTCGCCATCATCTAGATAGTTCTAGCCTCACCTAGCATCAGGCCTTAGGAAGGGAGAAATAGCTGAAATACTCCGAGCGGATTTTTATCGAGGAGTCTTTTCATGAATTTTCTCCTTGAGCACGTGGCCCCAAGGTCATGGTAAATGCATTCTTGCCCATTCGTCCTTGCTCATCGCGAAGCCCTACTAAAAAAGGCTAAGCTATGTCAGTCAATGCGATATCTTTGGTTATTCTAGGTATCGATGTTAGCAATAATTCTTTTTGATAGTTATATCAGTGTAGGGGCTCCTAAAGATACTTTCCATCTCAATCTCTAACCGTTAATCTCAAACCAAAATTAGTTATACTTAATAACATTGTCTTATTGATTTTTTAATAATAGTACTTATTTGACCTTTCACACGATCATTTAAGACTTTATCGCACGCTGGAATATTCATAATCAACACCAACATTATAGATTGAAAATGTTATCCATTGTTTCAAAAAAAAACTTCAAAAATCTGCAAAGGCAGTTTACTTTCATCGAATTGGGGTTAAGGATATGTTGTATCGAGTGACGACGAGCTCCTCTCAGGCTCTACAGCATTTTCTGGCTTTTGCTGAAAATGATGTAGAGGTCTTTTTTTTAAGACAGATTGAGACCTGGGAACTGTTATTTAAATAATCACTTAAACTCTAGGGTGGACATCGGAAAGATGAAATAAGCACCAGTGATGTAACACAGAGAAGGGGGCTCCATTATAATAGTTATGATGACGGAGAAAAGTAAGTAGATAAGGCTTCCCGTACGACAAATTGTCCCTCTAAATCCAAAATAATTATTTTCTCGCCTTGATCCAGTCTCTTATACTTCATCGTCGCCCAAAAAATGTCGTGTAAGACTAGAAGGTTGGGTTTCAAAAACAAGAGAGATGTAGTACGAAGTAACTCAACAGTCAACATCTTGAAAGCAAAAGAGAGCACATTAAGGAAGCTCTCCTACACCTATGCTTCATTTTGGAATACGGAAATGATATACCAATTTCTCTTTCCTACAGAAAGCAAGCAATTTCAAACATCAAATGGTGGGTGGGCTATGCCTACGTCGAAGGGCAAAGAAAGCGCGCATCCAGGGAGAATCCTATAATAGAGCAGCATAATAGTAATCGGGTTATTATTAACGTATCGGTAAGTAAAAGTATTGTATAAATATAGTTGTTTCACAGCGATTGAGTCGCGAATTCGGCGCTGTAGTATCTTTTATGTACTAGGACACACCTTAAGAAGTTGTACGCAAGATAAGGCTAGTTCTCCTGAATTGATTGGTAGAAATTATCGGATAATTTGGTTTGAAAATTAAGAGTAAGAGACAATTGAACGTGTAAGAGTATAAAAAAGTGGCCAACATGGTAATGAACACCTCATATAAAGTGGACGACGAGATTAACTTTGATTTTGAATTAATCATATCTTTCCTCAACAGGTACATCTCGACAATTATTCCCACGACTCTCATGTCAACAAGGACTATCTTGACAACAGTGCCATATCGCTGAGTAAGCCTTATATTGTACGTTATTTGTTGTTTTAAGGATTGTACATAAGACACAAAATAAGCCTAAAACAAAGTACATAGCTTCCAAGTCGGATGATCAATAAACCATCAGAATATCTAGGCTACGTCAAGGTGAAAGCACTGGAGAAAAGTGCATAATTAATGACTATGGTGTTGAGATTTTTTTTAGAAAGCTATTTGTATCAGTGAGCCACGGTAAAGAACGCATCTTTGTGTTATCTTAAGATTGGGCTTTTCTTGGAAACAAAATAGGCCTAAGTTTTCGAAGATTGGATATGGGAAATAATTTCAATCTCAGTCTTCTTTCTCTTTTGATTTTATCGCGTCGTATGAAAGTAAAATACGAGCTTAATGGTGTTCAATAACATTGCAAAATGCAGATTCAGAAATTGGACAACTGAAGGTATTAGATTTCAACAAAAAGGTAACTTGAAAATTACTATCTATGAGGCTTACTCAGCGAAATAGAATTGTTATCAAGATAGCCCTTGTTGACCTGAGAGTCGTGGGAATATAAATCGAAAAATGACTGCTAAGGAACGTTACGAGTATCTCAGAAACTTGAAATTAAAGTCGATCTCGTTATCCGCTTAATATGAAGTCTCAACCAAACACCTACTTGGTGAAGTTATTGTAGATAAAGCCTCGTCTCTTGAAGTCTTTGTAATTAAAGATTTTAGATTGATATCTATTTTCTGAAAAAAAATTACTCTTTTTCCAGCAATTGAGATCGCAGGTGTTGATGAAGGTACTTAATGCTAGCATTAGGATCGTGTGAATGCAAAGGATTAGCGGCCCACAGAGGATCCGTTTACTTTTAGGGCAATGTATCTTCAGAAGATGGATAAGTATGTCGTTCAGATCCTCGAGCCCGGCCCTTTGAAGGTGATCACGTTTCATATCTAAGAGCTACTGAGATTTATATGCGACGCGGCTGAGCTTGAAATGAACTCTTCTTCTGGAAGGAATAGTCCATGATCGGACTATTCGCGGCTCTAGCAAAACCTGATAATATTAGAAATCCAGCTGCAAATATGTTTTTCTGAAGCCTTGGAGTCTAAGAATATTGTGTGGCATTACTATAAAGAATCCAATAAAAAACTGATGAGCTAGTTTCTTGTTTTTCAGAGAGATAGTGGTTTCAGTCCAGAATATTTTGGTACCATCAAAATTTTTGCGGAAATAAATGCTGTCAGTGAAGTTTGGTCTAGATTCAAAAATCAGCTTTAATGATGGCATATCAAGAGAGCTTTGAAGCAAGAACTTAAGGACTTAAGGCCTACCGATGTCATTAGATTAATTTCTAAGATATCGATGGCTCAACCCATCCTTCTAGTTTTACAACAGCTCATTCTAATCAACGAGAGCTATGAGTGCTTCGTAAAATTTAGTTCTGTAAAAGGATACGTCAGATTTCCCAGGCTGTTAATCCGTATTATTTCTGGTATCTCACGCCTCTTACGGGGGCTAACGCATAGACATAAATATGATGATCAAATTCTAGTCTTTCATTATTCCAATTCTGATTATAAACTCATTTAAAGGTGAACGAGTAATGGGTATAATGGTTGGAATCTTAGGGATGTCAAATTGTTGCGTGAGTGAATGAAGCGTTGAGCTAGTAATCAATGTCGTATAAGAACCACAAACAATAGCATTGATAAATCTTCAAAATTCGTATAGCTCAATGAGTAATTTTGTCACAAATAGTTAATTCATGCTCGTATGAAGCGAATTCTTCATCAATCACCACCAGTTGGATTTATATCTTATTTTGGAGCTCAAATCTCTGTTGATAGAATTAGAATCAATAACAAAGCTTGTAGGTCTTGGGTATTGTTATTGCTATTGGGCTTCCCTCCCAATTAAGTAGACCAATTAGATAATCGGAAGAGTCTCCTGTCGAGTGGGATTAACCAGAGACCAAGAATTTATAGTCATTCTAATTGGCCCAAACTAATCTGCAGAGTAGTTTAGACCAATTAGTGTGACTAAAGACTTTCAATTTCCGGTGTATTTAACCTCATTGGCAGCACCCAGTATTTTCGGAAAACCCGAAGGGGGTTAGGGTTAGTTGTTTATCTTTATTCCCTGTCCAAACAAGCCAATTAAGTGGCTGTATTCGCTTTGCTTGCATGATGTAATGTTTTCTCCCTGACGTAATAATTTAGTACCCCAACATGTCAGACACTCTTTACCATTGTCGTTTTGGGGGTAGGTATAAAATAGCAATTACCAATTAAATGTACAGTATTTTCCTAATGAGACCTCAATTGTTGAAGCCGGCTTTACTATTTTAATACAGGAAATGTTTAAAACACCCTATGTTGATTTAACGTACCCATATCCCTGGTATTTTAAATCCACAATTGTAGATGTCAATTCCAAGGATTACCAAATAGGGGCCATATCCTTGTCTGGCCAGTCACTACAGCAACAAGGCAACTTTGAATAAACATAGATTTAACTTATTTTGGTTTACTTGTATCGCTGTCGGTCTACATTGTTGCCAAGAATGACACTAATTTGTTTTCGAATCGTAATTCCCAATAGCGCACCCTTTTTCTTCACAAACACAAACTCAAGTAATGTGTCGTATTTCCTCTTACGCCTCAGATAAAACTCTTGAACAGGATAATTTAATCGGAGAATGTTTTAAATACAAGGTTATGAGAAAAAGTATAACTATCTTTTACTGACAAATGTGAGCTTAAGATTATTTAGATCAAGAAGAAGATATAGCTTGTGTATATAGGATAGGTATTCTCCCATTGTAGATTAAACAGTTAAGACAATATAAATAGATATATCAATATAATATATATACATCACCAATGCTGCAGAATCAATCAAATATCGCTCATCCAAGGGAGATTGAACAGTCAATCTATTTTCAATTCTCCCCGGATATGCAAGTCCTCTCTTTGTGTTTGGCACAGAAAAGATCGAATGGCTAGATACCTGGCGTCAAACAAAGATAATTGATTCATCTAACCAGTATGTTCCAATGTAAGTTATAATGGCAACCCTTCAGAAGGTAGCAACCGGAAGAGAGCAGACAGTAGGATCAGTCTTAGCTGTATCAGGTTCAAGAGTTGGTTTTGGAGAGAAGATAGCCCTTTCAAAATACTAGTTTTATCAAATCAACCTAGTCACCTTGTCACGGTTTGATCATTGGTGCTTGTGCTACAAAATGATCAAAGGCAGTTTATTTTTAATCTATAGAGAATAAAGTATTACAACTGGTAGTAAACAAGTACTTATACAATTTTCTCACATTCACCAGCTCTACTATTTCGATACCTCCCCCCCCCCACTCTTGAAGGTTTCATTCCTATCACGAAGTTAGTTATGTCATTTACCAGGATTCTTTTGTCAATAGATGCAGGTGATAAACTTCTTGTCGGTCAATCGCTGACATGGTTAGGGAGGGTATCATTTGTACATGCCTATTGATAGAATAGGCTGTAGGTCTTTTACGACTTATCAGCCGTTACATACCTTAGCCACCAGTTACCCCAAACCTATATCTTACCCAGAAGGCTCATCTCTGCTGTGACATTACTAAGCGTCTAAAATTACTTGAGATATATAGAGCCAGATCAATCAGATACCTTTTCAGATTCAAATTCAAATCAAGCTTCTTTCATAATTATTATTATATACATTTAACGCCAAGAAGGCACACAGGATAAGCCCGGCCTCTGAGCCTCGGGAGAGCGTTTGGCGTGCCTGCACAGTATTTTACCGTCAGGCATTTCTATTGTCTAACATGACATTCTATCTTATCTACACAGACAGCACAGTATCGTGTTGAAACTTGCTGCCGCCAAGAAAAACAATTCAATTTTAACTCGGATTAGTTTCACGAGTAATAAATTGATAGATGTATAGG
>PEDP01000794.1:0-17427 GCA_002918395.1 Erysiphe pulchra | reverse complement strand
TTTAAGACGGGAGCATGTAAGTAAATGTCGTAGAAAATTAGGATTTAAAGGATGGAGAGTTAATTGTCGCGGAAGTGACGAAGGGTCATAACCTGTTGGAGTGAATAAGAGTGATCTATTATTGTTTACGCGATCTAAGTAAATACATATACACGGTGTCACGTGGAAAGGAGACTAGTCATTACAATATGGATAGCTCCTTTAAGGATGTCATTTTTAATATCTAATCAAACCTCCTATTCTCAAGCTCGAGAAATTGCTATTCGAATATTTTTAATGAATAATGACTTATCACCTCACTTAAAGAAAAGCATTGCCTCAAAATTTATCAAAACGCAATCTAGAAACCACTAGCTTTGTTGAATATAAGATTGAAGCTTCAGAGGTTAATAGCTCACGCGCGGCCGACTTCTCTTTTTGCTTCGAAAGTATACAAGAAAAACTGAAAATGATACTAAAGATTAGAAAAGCACTTAACTCAAATTCTGTATTAGTAGCCAAGTACTTATTTTTTCAGACAAAAAAAGACGTTCTTGTGTTATAGCGCCAGTAATTAGGGGTTGAATCTCCTTGGAGGCATCGGTACATCTGGTACTATTATCCAGTGATCTGGGCCTTGAAGTCTAGTCTAATTCTATAAGTAATGGAAGAGGTAAAGTTTATTTTATCACAAGTCAAAATGGTACTGCTGCTAAAAAATAACGTATAAAGGTAGATCTTTCATACACTTGTGAAAAGGATATAAAGAGATCACAAATTTACTTATTTCATTTACTTCTTAACTCACTAATATCACTGTCAGTTTCATAGAAAGTATTTAGACAACTCGAAACGCTCTAATGAATATAGTTGTAATTTCCACGCTACTAGACTTGCGAGAGTATTCCTTTCTTTATCAGTCTTGCTCCTACACTATGAAGCATCTAAATGACTGTACTTCCAATCACACAAATCCTATTGTGAATAAACTGTTAGCACAAATATTCAGGTACTGTTTGGACTCTTTAGAAGTAGTGATTGAATTCCTACACGGCTTATGTAGCAGGGAATGAGACTACTCGTCGGAAGGAAAGAACTTGAAGTGTTGATGAGGTTTTCAGAGTGGCTTTTTCCCCAAATTGTTTGCTCATTAGATTTTATTAAGGTCTATGGCTTTCAGATCATGATGAGTACGTTCCTACTCTTGCGACCCAGCATGGGGATAATTTTTTTTTTAGATATCCTTCATACGTGCTAATTCCTAATTTTAGAAGGTAGCCTGGCCCACATCAGACAAAAGAGTGAAAAAACGCATCAATAGTTTCAAGAAATTCTTAGTAGAAACCTTTGCTTGTCTATTTAGATATTTTAAAGCCCTAACTCCCAAATCTAGGGATAGACTCATCAATGTAACAAAGCTAATGTGAGAAAGATAATCGAAGCTCCGCGGAAGATTCAAGAGGAATTACACACTTTTTTTGACTCCTACCTAAAAATAAAGAAAGTTTTCAGTTTTCTGGCGTGCAACATTATACATGTCGCCCCTAGAATTTTAGATTTACGACTTAGATGTTATGAATAATGAATGGAATGACATTGTTAGCCTCTGACATGAAATTGCAGGTATGCAGTTTAAGCTCAGACCTTGGGCGCGTAGTGGCTTAATAATGATATACATTCTAACAACCTTTATTGTTGAATACGACGCAAGGTTAACTTCTAGCTGCTCAGATAAGATATGAAAAGAAGCCATATCTAATCCACCTCGATCAGGATTTGATAAGATAAACAACGTCCTAGAGAATTGGAATTTTAGCCACAAGAAATGTAATCGACACTCGCCCACCTGTCTGCCTCAATTGATCCTGTTTATTATGAGTTAGGCGGCTCTAGTCATGGAGGAAGATAGCTGATAGTATTATTTACATTTGCAGCACGGGATGGATTTTCAATAAGTCAAATACGCCACATACGGCGCGAAGGTTGAGCCAAAATACAGGGTCCTAATTTCACCTACAGATAAATTGCAAAATAAGGTTAAAGACCTGAGCTGTTACTATAAATAAATATAACTAACTCATCTAGATTTGTATCGCTTATTATCGTGTTACCCAAATAACTCATTACATTTTAGCCATTTCAAGACATTTTGTCAGGACAAATTGCATTTGGAAAATTGGTCTCCAATCTATCGCTATGTTTCTCGTTACTATCAACGTCTGTCACCAAAGACGTGGTGGCTATACGGTATGTAAAATTTAAAATATGCATATCCTACAGACCCCAACAATAACTGTAAGCCTATTAAATTATTTCAATACTGGAGATTGGAAGATTAATCAGATAGTTGACGGAATCAATCGATAAGCTTTACACATAAAATACTTATACAACAAATTCCAAAATTGTGCAATACATTTATCATATGCAAGTGAAATTATGACGCGGTTTGGGTTTTTGAAAGAAGAAACACCAGAAGATGAACAACAACTAGCCTCTTTTACTGCGCATTTCCCACGGAGCGATGAGATGGAAGAAACGACGAACCAGTTTACCCACAAAAGGGATCCTAATATCAGGATTTGGAAATCTCCTATCATGTTCCAAGTTGGCGATAGCTCAAGTGAACGTCTCGTTGATACTCTCAGGATAGAAAAAGTTGGAATCCCATATAGTCAAGATGAAGGATACGGAGATGACTTTTTATATCTTTGTTTGTCTGATAAATTGGCAAAAATTTTGAGTGCTGCTGGTGAAAAGCACTATCCTCTCACGGTGCGGGAGAAGAATTTATTCGGACAAGAGGGTGAATGGTGGCGTGTTGTATATAAAGTGAATGGATTATTCGGGTTTGTTGACGGCTTATTTGGATTTATCGAGAAAGAGGACATGTTATTTCAGACTGCATCAGTGAGTGAAATAATGCGTAAGTCCGGAAAAGGAATTACAGCTACAATGAATCTAAGATTCTTTTGCCAAGTATCTCTTGATAAATCAAAAAAGCTGGACAATAATGTCGCTCGATCTCTGGGAGTGGAAGTCGTGAGAGGATACATTACTTCATTAGACGAAGATATTAAAATGCCCTTTCGCGGAACAACAGTTTTACCAGAGCTAGACAAGAGGGATATGACTTCGCCGTCTATTAGAAGAAGATTGCGGGAACTTGGAACCTAGCTAAATGGGGTTCAAACGAACTTTACATGATCAATAATGCTTTTTACGATTTAAGTGACATCAGAAGCTTTTCGTTTTTGTATTCCGGAATTCAATAGATAGCAATCTGTGGCTAAAGCCATGGAAATTGTTACTCTTCACTGGAGACATATAGACTATACATATACCTTCCTTTCAATAGTACCCTGTAAGGAGATATTAAGGAATATTTCTCTAGTTTTGTAAAAGGTTAAATATCAGGCACTTATTCAATCTTGACTTACTACAAATCGATGGTTCTCACAAAATTCACTTGCAAGCGAAGTATGATATTTCAATCATAAGCTTGTGCAAGAAATGCCAAAAAATACAAGCAAGAAGAAAAGGACAGAGTCTTACATGCGGTAAGGGGGGAATCAAAAAAAATACTTTTTTTTCGGAAAGAGAGGAAAACTGTTTCAACGGAGTAAGTATCTATCCTCAAGGGAATTACAAGAAAAACTAAGTGGCAGTTTCAAAGTGCTCGTCACTCCAGAAATCCTCGCATAAAGATAGATAGATATCTAGTGATTATTACACAATAAACTAAAGCGCAATATTACATTGCATTATTAGATCTTCCCAGCAACAAGATAACTAAAGGACAGGCGTAACCAAAACTAAGCCTCAAGTTGAAACAATCCAAAGATCTTAGAAAAGTAAATGTCTTGCCTAACAACAAAAGGCTTGAAAAATCTAAGGATGTTTATTTATTTTCTTGATCTTTATTGGAGAAGTGTCATTTTAGCCACGCGCGGGTTAATAAAACGGTAACTTCCCTTAGTTCATCCATCTAACCAATGAGGGGATGTGATAAGCTCAGATAGATCCAATCCGATCCGATTCGATATCAGATTAGATGCGATCCGATCAGATCCTTCCTGGCGCCTTATGCTGCAAGTCATTTGAGCACAGAGCTACGTTGAGCGTGTCTTGGATTTTTGATTTTTTATTTTCCTCACTGATGCGCCGCTCCCCTACCAGAAAAAGGAACGCACAGTGTCAACGGTTTTTTTTTTCTGATTATCTAAGCAATGAAATAGTGAAAGTGATTATATACAGGTTAGATGATTCAACTTTTCTATCGGTACACTCATTCCTCAGATTTCATTTGTAGAATTCACTACGAAATGCTATTGCTTTTCCTCCACAATTGGTCTCCCCACAACCGTTTACATCCATGCGGGAAAGTCACGAACCCGAGATTATTATCCAATGGGGCTGGGGAGGTGCCCAGAGAGAAGGGCCAGGACAGTATATCTAGGGTGTTAAATCTAAGTAGATTTCAGCCTCGCCACTCAACCAATGAGAGGAAAAAACTAAGCGAAATCCTCTAAGCGCACTGAAACATTGTGTTGTCGGGTTGACAAGAGTAAGAGCACTAATTAGCCTAGCCCACGAAATGTAAAGCGCGCCGGGATAGGAAATTGATTAAATTGAGACAGTTACATATGTCCAGGACTCTAATTCTACCTCTGACTTAAAAACATCGTAGCTACAATCAAACAAACGCTAGCTACCTATTGAATCTTATAGTAGGACAAGTCATGGCCGATCTGATTTAACTTCAGCACTAGATTATGTTGCTAAATGTACGAGAAACAAACGAGCATCAATTGCATGATCAAAGAGCGTGAGCTCGTTCCTTAAAAGGCTTGAAATGATGTTCTTGTCTACAAAATCGATCTCGAAATTCCATTGGAAGACGCTATCTACCCTACACCCAAGGTTCAACTCACTACATATCAAACTCATACCTTTTGCAACGATTACAGCATCGTTCAAGCTTTATAAACAAGATAAAAAGGATCAAAAGTTCAACTTTTGTGCTATAACTGGGTAAAGTCTCAAGACCGCAAAGCTCTAACCTGATGTTACCCAGTACAAGCATACGGGTAGTTTCAAATACAAAAGTAAAGAGAAGAGGCCAGTCTTAAGTTACTAGAAGAGCGTCGAAAATACCACCTTCTGCTACTTATTTATTAGTTATCAATTTAAAAATCAAAAAAAAAAAATGGCGCAAGCAGTGTATGGACAAGCCCTTCTTTGCTTCAGCATTAGCCTTTTGACCTTCTTTCATGTGCAGCCTCGCCCTATCTTGAAATTGTACTAATCACTCAGAAATGATTTATATTAGGACAGTTGATGGTAGCTTAACTATTGTTACGGAGGAAAATAAAGCAGAGAAACAGTTTAGATGGGCCATACATAGATCGGTATTCAATTGATCCATCAACAGCTATGTAAAGTCTTTCACGTAGAGCTAGGACAGTAAGATATATATGAGATGTTGGTACAGTAGGAGATTGAGCGTACCTAAGCAGCTTCAAACGAAGTACGTTTACTAGCGTTGATGTTCAAATGTCAAATCATCTTTTTGAATCTAAAATTAACCTGTTTAGCAACCTGATTTGCAGGAAAATTTGAATAAGATTTTGAAAATTCCGAGAGCCTAAGATATAGGGTCATGAAATGGCTCTTTTTTTGCTTTGAAAGCCTAAGGAGATTGTGAAAAGCTGGAGAGCGCTTATGATTATATTTACTTGTAGATACATTAAATGCAACTCACATCCCTCATTAACCTAATACAATTTTAAAATTTCTCTCTGATTATGTTCTCATTCATACAAATCTTTTTTGAAATTATTATCAAAGAAAATTTGGTTTTTTGTAAATATAAATGTTCGTCAATAAACGAATTTACCAACTCAGCAATCGAAAGCACGGACCAGTTATCTGGCTCTAGTGCGAGGCTGAAATCTACTTAGGCGTGAGCGAGATAAGCGATGAGCAGGGGTATCTATTTTAAGCACACCTGTGAGCTAATTTTAGATTCTTTCAGGTACTTAAAATAGAGATTATCGTTAAAAGGCTGCTGCTTGCCGAGAAGCTTTTTATTAATTCTTTTTAACACAATAAGATAGCACCATAAAAGAGAACCAAAACCAAAAAGAAATTAAAAAAAATTACTAGCTCTGAGAGTAAAAATATGCCTAGACTATTAATTATCCTAAAACATGATAATTTTTTTCGTGGTCGGAAGGGGAGATTGTACGAAATTGATTTAGATGGGATAAGAAGAATACATGCACAGTGTACTGCAATGTAATGCAATGCACGAATGACAGGAAAAAATTCAGTAGGCTGAATCAGATTTTTTTCTATTTTTAGTAAATTTTTTTCTTCAAAGAAAGATACTCTTTTCATCAAAATTTCATCGAGCTACATACAGTGAATAACGTTTTACAACAGCAGATCAAGAATGAGGGTAGGATTGGGGGGGGGGGAATAGACTTTAAGCGCCGGAGTAAAACAAAAACTGCAACGAATGGTTTTACAATGGTAAAGAATAAAAAAGAACAATTCTGTAATTTGTTGTTACAATATAGGATGAAAAATGAAAAATGAAATATTAAGTACTCTTTTGTGATTCATTTTTTGATTTACATCTGATTCAAAATTGAAGAGAAAGAAAAAAGAGAGGAGAGGAAAAAAAAAAAACAGTTAGATTTGTATCAAAGAGAGACTTCCCACCCCCCTCAAAAAAGTCTCAAATAACTAGAAAAAAAAGTGATTTAAAAATTTATGTCTGAAAATAAGAGAAATTAATTACTGAAACAAAACATAAGATGGTATCCAAAATGTTTTGAAAAAGAGTGAAATTTGTACCAAGGAGGAAGAATTCCAATAATGATCACAAACTTCAAACTTCCGAGACACAGCTAAGAGAGCAAGGCCTTTCCCCCCTTTCAAAAAAGACTTGATTCTAGTATATAAAAGAAAGAACTAAGTAAAGAAAACTTACTGACCACAGGTTGCGAGCCCATTTGCCATTTCTCTTACTTTTTTTTCCCCTTCGCAATTCCACGGCCTCCCCCCCCACTCTTCAAAAAAAAAACTCTCCAGACGCGCGCTTAAATAAGTTGGGTTATAACAACGAAAAAATAGAGTTATGAGCATGCAGCATCTATCGAGATAGGCTGCAGATTTTTATTTTTATCTTTTTAAAAAACAAAACAAAAACAAGAAGAGTGTAAGAGTGAGACTACCGCCAAAGCTTTATATAAATATGAGATAGAATCTTCTACATTTGAAAAACCATCTCATAAACCAAGAAGGCTCAGGATTTCTCTTTGTTCTTTTTTTTTCTTTCATATAATAAGCTCTTAAAGACAACTTGTATTCATAAGAGGTGGGAGTGGGAAAAAAAAAAGTCAATTAAATTATTAAAAGTAGTTGAATCTCAATTTCTTGAAAATCCCAAGTCTTCTTTCTCATTTTTCAACGATGAGTGGAAAAGGAAAAAACCGAGCTGAAAATGAGGAGGGAGTGGCAGACATGGATCCACATCTCTATCGTCGCTACATGAAAGAATTTCAGCAAAGCCTGCTTGCTAGTCATGGGAACATCAGCAGTGGAGAGTTTTGTCAAAAAATGGAGGAATTTGAAAAACACCTAATTTGGATTCAAGCAAGGAAGCGATCCATAGAGTCTCCGGAGCACCCAACTTTAAGGCACCAATACCAGCGCCAGCAACACTCCACGTATCCAAAGGCTTCTGAGGTCTTTGCGCCACCCCAAAATTCACAACCAGATGTATTTACAAGCTTATACCAAGGTCCACAGTTATATCCAGCCCAAAACAGCCAAGGAAGTAGTGAAAAAAAGCGAGCCGTTGTGGTTATTACAAATGCCACTAGATTATAAACAGCATAATAAGAGTAAGAGGAAGAAATCGAATAGACCAGTTCAAACAAATGAGTCGTCTAAGCAAGAGGAGCAAAAGAGGCCAATTCAACCAAAGGAGCAAGTCGAGCTAGAGACAATTAACTTGATCAAAACGCACGAGACACAGAACCCAATCAACACTAGCAACAAAATTAAGCAAACCGTGGAAGTAATGAGGTTTTTAGTCCCTTCTTTTTTCTTTCCTACCACAAGGACAAAGAAATCGTTCCACAAACGCTATCAGCGCGTCAAGAAATCAACGATAGAAAAGTTTTATATTGATCTATCGAATGAGTCGATAAAGTCAATAACTCCTATTTTTCCCTCGAAAAAAGTCTTGCAAAAATCCTGCAAGAACTTGATTAGTTCACAAGGGTGTGCATTTAGGCAGTGGAGGGCCCCCATCATTTTCTCTTCCAACTTAACTCATCACTCTGATCTGATTTTATGCAAAGGAGTCAGAATTCCTTACTCGCATGAACCTAGATACGGAAATTCATTTGTGTATCTTAGCCTGCCTAAGTCTTTAGGCAAACGGCTGAAGAAAACACCTTGTGAATACCCAAATCTCGAAACTAGAGATTTGGATCTGTATGGAGACGAAAATGAGTGGTGGAAAGAGGCAAAAGATGTGGATGGTCTTTTTGGTATCGTCAATGAGTTGGGAAACTTTGAGCCCAAATCCTTGGAGAACATCTTCCAAAAAACAAAACGTGGAATCATCGCAGACCTTGTTTTAAAATTTCACTGTGAAGCGAGGGCAGATAGCTGGAACTTACTTCGGCGGAAATATGTTAAGACTATCAGTGTAGAAGTATTGCAGGGAAGCATAAAAAATATAATGGAAGTTATTCCTCTTCCTCTTGGACCAAAAAATATCCCACAGGTAGCAGGTTTTCAGAGAAACGATCCACTAATAGCTCAATTGAAATCTCTGGAAATTGAAATTTGAAATCAGTACGTATATAACCAGCTCCTTCTGACCCCCAGCTTCTAATACGAGATTGTAGAAAACAGTAAGGTCTTGAAATTGCGTGCGCATGCAATTATTTTGAGGATCAATATTGCCTTTTCTTTTACTTATTTGAAGTAATTGTTACTTTTAGAATAATTTATTTAATGATAGCGTCAGCCAAAACCAATTTTTTGAAGAGATTACGGAGTTCAATGCTAATGTAGGGCTGGTGGTTGGAGTTGGAGTTGGGAGCGTACATGTTGATGATTTATTTTGTTTTTATAATTTGCTCGTTAACATAATACGGGTGGGTGCCAGGAGTTGGGGATGTTTCTCGTTGAGTTTTAAAAAAAAATTAAAAAACTAAACATAAACATAAAAAACCCAAATGTGTGTCCACCAACGTCTCTTTCGGAGCTGTGTTTGCGTTCTACAAAACAGAGCTCTATACTCTCCAAGTTCCAGTAAACTTTATTTACCAGCTTCTCCCCTCTTCCCAAGATTAATGCCTGAAAGCTAAACATATCGAGGCATGTTGGGTTAAAAAGTAATACACATGATCTGAAAACCACGGGTGATTGAAGAATTTGACCAGCCAATTCCTCGGCTTTTCAAGTTTGGAAGAGTTGAAATGAAATGCATAAAACTTATTATGATCTTTGCCTAGATGCAAAGATCAAGAACTCGTTCAAATTTCCAACAGCTTTAGAACTCAAAAGTTTTCAAATTTTTTGGTTCTTACTTCTCTCCCCATCTTGGTCGAAGCATCATGATCCAATATACTAGTGTCTTGAAATGTGCCCTTAGCTTTGTAACTTATTTAGTATAGAAGATACAGTCTGCTGAAAGACACTGATTCGGCTAGAGCGCTGTGGGTAAAAAAAAGATCTCCTAAAAACGTTCATCTGATAATTTCCTGTTATCTTTGTTGAGATATTGCCAAATACACGTGTTCCAGTAACGAAGACAGACACGATAAAATCAACGATAATGCGCTATATTGCTGAAGTAATATTGATAATAGGATATCTGATTTTAAAAGCCCAGCTACTAGCCATGAAACATTAGTTTCATCAAAGCTATTAAAAGGAGCCATCAGCTTTGGAAACATCATTATTTAGTCACACAAGATATTATTCGGGCTAGTTTGTGTGTAGAATGATAATGATCTACTCAGCAGGGGATACGAGCCCGCTCAAAAGATTCATATAAGATTTTTGAACTGAAGACAACAATGATCCTGGTGTCTTACTAGCATAAGGTAAAGTGTCATAACCTTAGTTATTTAAACTAATAATGTGTTGAATCATTCTTACAACTTGAACTAAGAGATTCAATTGAATGAGGACTAGGCTAGATGTCACTTGGAAGACGAGGCTGGACTCTTTTCGTGAGACTGTTTGGCCACAAAAGCTAAATAATAATTAAATGAGGACGATTCAACTTAGCTATCAACCAAGAGACATTTCTAGCCGGCGAAAGGTATATGAGCAGTAGTGCAAACACTGTCAAACTCAGAGGATAAGTTTCCTCGTATTTTCTATCGCGGTTTGAATATATGGATGTAATAGATTTGTTCTAATTTGGTTCTTTCATGACATTTGGAAAAGAACAGTTCTTCATGCTGGAAGATGAAGCTTTATTTGACTAAACTCAAATGCGCAGGGTATCTTAACTGTAAAAAAATGTGAGAAAAAGCTTCCAGATAGGCATCGAGAATCAAACTTTTCGCTTGAGATGAAGAAAATTTATAACTTCTTTTCATTAATTTTGTTGATCCGAAAGATTTTGATTGACTAAGAAAAGATCATTGATAACTACTAATGTATTTATTTCTTTTTTAAAAAAAAATAGGGAATTGTTGTACGACATTGACAGCTTGATATTCGGAATTGAGCTATCCCCTTTAGGGTAAGGTTTGTAGGTATATATGTCACGAAATAAGACTAAGTCTTTATTAAAGGATAAATTGGACACGGTTCGAGTAAGAGGTCCAAAGGAGCCGTCTTAGAATTATCTCTACCAAAAAATCTTTATCAGGATATCCCGTTAAATAACTTTGTCATAAATTTTCTGCATTATGGCTGTACGAAGTGGCTCATGGTCTGGCACTCAAATTCTATTCTCTCTTCCACGTAAGATACCATCAGCTATGTTAGCAGTCAATTTACCAGCCAGGTCTGGAGGAAATCCTCACTCTCCCGAATGAACTGCATCTCATGCTCGGTGCCAATCCTTATCTACCATAACTCATTGCTTCTAAAGGCTTTGAATATCATCGTCATCACATACAGAGGCTAGAACAGCCGGATCATTTTCCAAATCGGAGATATCAACTTTCGATTTTACTGATGTTAAGTTAGCTTCTATAGAAGACAATAGCTACATGATGCGCCCTGCATTTTGTTTATCAGTTAAGCCACTCGATTTATCCTGTTCTCGCCTAGATAGTGCGTCAGGTCGATCAGAAACGCCTCCTAGTCTCCATTCTAATTTAAACCTAAAATGTTGTAAAATGTCGTTGTATCGTACTTGTCGTTCATTTAAGATTCGTTTCGTCATTAAATATCTGAAGTTCTTGTGATCACTAAGAATTGTGAATGGTTCCGCTACCGATAAAAGTTCAGGTTTCTATTCTTGCAGGCACGAGATGATAGAAAGCATTTCTTTATCATGAATTGAATGATTTGCTTCAGAGCTACTCAATCGTTTCGATTAGTAAGTAACCGGTCTTAATTTTTCCTTTTCGTCAATTTTTGAAAGGCAACCTCCTGCCGCATAACCCGAATTATCAGCCTCTAAGACCGTTGTGCGGACTGAGAGAGTAATCCAGTGAAAACATAATTTTGCTGGAATTCTCTTTATTGAATACCGCCACGGTTTACATACTGAGTGACTCGAGCTTCTCTTTAAAAAAAACTACGTCGACATACCATATTTGCAGCTATCCTTGCAACTTCGTCCAACCATTCTTGGTAATCATTCCTTGGCAGGCTCAGTAGGTCAATCTTATCGGATAGTTTATTGCTTATTGACTGTTTTAGATGAATAGTTTTAAAAGATTTTGGCCAAGAAAAATACCCTTCAAATTTCAACTGGAGCTCCCATTCTTGCAAAAACTTCGTAATACTTAAGTCTTCGTTTTCTTCATCGATTATTGCATCCTTTTTGCCATCACTGCTCCAGCTTTATCAAAAAACCTCTGATTACATTCCTCCAGCATTTCTTTGTGATTTAAAGCATTAGTTCGTTCACATTCTATACGATAGCCACGAATACGCTGTCTTTGAGGTTTAGGGATGCTCTGATAAATTTTGATACAGATAGCTTTATCGGTAATCAGAAGAGGCAAGTAAACGCAGGACTGGAATTTTAGGAATTGATAATGCGTAGTCCAGGAATGTGGCCCACCATCTCTTTTTTCAAAATTAGTATCATTTTCATAACTACTCGGTTCTTTCATTATTACTGACGTTTCGAGATGTAGGACGTAAGGTTTGGAGTTCTTTTCCTTTGATTAAAATTTGAAAAAATGGTCTACGTTTTTAGAGCATGCCCTGAGAAGCTTTCCACTTTAAGATATATACCATGGCGCAGTTAATGAATTCAATTGATGTATCTTCTATTGGTGTTGTTGAGCATGCGATATTTGTAGCAGGGTGGGCTTTACAAGAATCAACAAGTTTACTGTAGATGATCTCTTCTGAACGATATAAATTAGATGGTCCTTGCTACAAATGACGTAGACGTTATACAGGAAGAGTTAGAGCTTTGTTTACATTTTTCGGGGCTTCTAGATATTCAGTAATCATTGAAAAAAGCGATTTTTCGTTCCATTGACTGTGAAGCATGCCTTCACGCTCACTACCTTCGAAAAATTGTTTTATATAAGTTCCAAGTGTAAAAATATCTGGGATAACCATCTAGTTTTGGCTAACAATACTTCGATAGTGTTGTAAGGCCGCACCTTGAAGCATGATGTGAAAGGTTAGTGTTATAGCGAAGTTGGTAGCCCTAAAATATTGTAGTTCTCGGTTAATGTCGCAAATTTGTTATCAAAATAACTCATCTGGGGGCTACATCAAGAAAAACCAATGAAAAGCATCGTTAACAGTTTAGCTCGTTGGTCTCTCCAAACTCATATTACACCCAATCTGTTCCCTATCCTAGTGAGGATCCGATGGATACTGATTTAAGCTTTTCCCTTTTGCCCCCAGCCATTTGGAATGGAACATCGTATATTCCAGTGGATGATAATAAAAGTGGTTGATCTAACGGTAATCGGTTAGTCTGAACAGGGACTAGACATGTGTACATTGTACATATATCGTTCTCTAGATTTTACTGATAAATTAATACCTTAGTCCATATCCATAGTGCCCTTATCTTAATTCTTAACTTTCGCTCCATTTTCAATAGCCTAACCTCCTAGCTTATCCCTTCTTGCCTTTATTCCTATCACTATAGGCCACACTTACTCTTGTAGTTTTTGGCTATCATCAACGCTGAGTTAAGATCTTAGATATTCAAATCACTATGCGGAGACTCGACAAATGACCGATACTGAAGTTGAGAACATGAAAGCCTTACTTATTGACGACAACGACGAATCAATCCACACTAAGTATCAAACAAACCATGCTATTGGCGGGACTCCAATGCAAGCATCTTTGATGACATCTGTACGAGCATACTACCATGCTTAAACACATCATCTTGAAGTGGAATGTGCTCTATGAAGGAGGAAAAGAAGATCACTACAACTGGCTGATCAGTTATGATAAAGAACTTTACAAAGAGTTTAGATTACCCAACTTTTGGTGTTTTTTTTCAGACGGTGATTCTGGTGTCTATAGAAATTACCTCGGAGATTTCACCACAAGTTATACACATTCTTTGTGTCTGGCATGTCGAGATAATTGTGCTATAGACACACCGCAAGCATTTTAGCGGTCGTAAAGATGGAAATAAGCTTTGGGTCCAATTTTTTCGGAAACAAGAATACTACCCGATTTTCAAAAGCCGATATCTATAGATTTCCCTCTAGATATATCAGTTTCTGGCAAGAGATCCGGGATAGGTTTATAGCTATCAATTATTAGATAGTCTCAATTTGCAAAAAGAAATAACCCTGAGAAACATAAATGGAGCAGACCTTGAATCGATTTGTATCTGCATTTCGAAAATCGTACCTCTTCTTGTAGCGAATTTGGTCAAATAAGGTTTAAGGCCTCGCTTGAAAGTTTTTTTTAGCGAACTGGATAAGTTCTTAAGATGTCTTAAACTATCAGTGATCGATAACGATCGTATTACTTTCTAGAGCTTGGTAAAGCAAATATGCAACATCCTTCTTCTCTGAAAAGGTATAATTTTAAT
This sequence comes from Erysiphe pulchra, assembly GCA_002918395.1. Lineage (NCBI taxonomy): Eukaryota > Fungi > Ascomycota > Leotiomycetes > Helotiales > Erysiphaceae > Erysiphe > Erysiphe pulchra. Next base: position 3,194 of record PEDP01000794.1, on the reverse strand, counting down.
GATACTCAAGTTTTAGGAACATATCTTCCTTTGAAATTTTTTTTAAAGCAGTTCAAACTGCTCATTGAGGTGCGAGAGAACAGAGCAAGTATACGAACGAACTTGTCACGGCTCGAATTGAAATGACCACAGTTTGCAGACATAAAGAGTGGTTTGATCCAATTGATTGCAGCTACGAGAATCACAAGCTAGAGGACATAAGAATGTGTGTTTACGAACAACTAATAAATAAAAACACGAAACACGCCGCTATTCTGAGCTATACTCTATTGGGTCTAGTGATTTGTTAACTCGTTAACCCGACAACCCTTATCACTAGTTCTCTGAAAGCTAGATTTCAACAGGACTTGCACAGGTAGGTTTACAAGTACTCTAGTCTTGCCAAGCTCTCATATGATTAGAAGTAGCATGGCTGATACAAGCAATGGAAGTGTTCTTAAACTTGAGGACATGCATTCTCATTAGCGCTTCCAAAAATCGTCTCGAAATTTTAAAGAACTTGACCACTTAATTAGCTTAGCTGCAAGCGACTATTCTACTCCACTGTATGGCCCGTTACTATACATATAGAATCTACATCTCGCTTGGAATAAAGATCGATCAGTGAATTCTTTAAACCAATAGCTGGTGGATGGAGGAGTGAGCTAGAGACCAGTATTGTTTAGTCCATTTTTAGTGTTGCAGCCTCAAGGCTATAACATAGTGACAGTGTTAACTTACATTTCAAATAATTCATTCTCTCTCTAAGCACACTCATATATCACATTCCATTTGTAGAAGTGACAACGAAGTACAATCGCCTTTTCCTTCGCAACTGCTCCCCCCTCAACTGTTAACATCCATGCAAAGAAATTACAAACCCTGGATTATCTAGACATGCCTTCACCATCCTCTAAATATCTATCGCGCTAAATGTTGCTATGTCTATTGGACTCGAACTAACCATCTCTTGTCTTGAGTGGGTTAGGTGTCTATACTTTACGTGGAAGAAGGATCCAGACAGTATACCATTCTGCTAACCTAGCGATGTAATTATAGCTATTCACTCTGTAGCCGTTATAGTTTGAATTAGTGTGAAGTGAAAGAAAGCATATGGATCAAAGAGTAGAGCAAATATGAGAAATTTTGACGGACGTGAGTCTATAATTTTATATTTTAAGAAATGCAATTTTTTACAGTAATAAAATTTCTTTCATCCCCCTAAAGAAGTTAAATCTCATAACTCCTAACTCCTGTTTTAAATGACGATTTTGATAAAAAGTGAAATAAAAGTTCAACAAAAATATCCAGACTCGCTGACACCGTGCTCCAATCTTCCCAAAATATTATCATTAACTAATTCGTAAATTGCAAAATTTACAAATTCACCAGAAGTAACCACATATACAATTCAAGGGAATTTTTTCTGTAATCCCTCGTCAGAAGCTGGTTAACAGGTGGGTGGAGATAGGGGTATACACACTAATTTTAACACTAGATCTCAAGCATTTGAAGCTGAAGTAAGAGTGACTTATCTGTCTCGAAGCCTCCTGCCTGTAAAATATTTCTCGGCCTAGAAGGTGGATGACAGTCCTGCCCGATCTCCTTGATATTGCCCTGCACTATTTCCACTTTAATTGTCTTAACATATCTACGCTTAAGTTTCTTTGAACTCTTAGCGACCGCTTCACAGTGGAACTTTAAAACAAGGTCTGCTGTAATTCCACGTCTCGTTTTTTTGAAGATGGTCTCCAAGGATTTTGGCTCAAAGTTTCCCAACTCATTGACGATACCAAAAAGACCATCCACATCTTTTGCCTCTTTCCACCACTCATTTTCGTCCCCATACAGATCCAAATCTCTAGTTTCGAGATTTGGGTATTCACAAGGTGTTTTCTTCAGCCGTTTGCCTAAAGACTTAGGCAGGCTAAGATACACAAATGAATTTCCGTATCTAGGTTCATGCGAGTAAGGAATTCTGACTCCTTTGCATGAAATCAGATCAGAGTGATGAGTTAAGTTGGAAGAGAAAATGATGGGGGCCCTCCATTGCCTAGATTTTTGCTCTTGTGAAACCAGGTCCTTATAGGAATTTTGTAGAACCTTTTTTGATGGAAGTACGGGTGTCAATGAATTTTTCGACCACTCCATGCAGAACATATGTTGGGTTGACGTCTTAACACGCTCATATCGTTTGTGGGTCGATTTTTTCATTAGAAAGACGGGGAAGAGGGTGGAAATGAAGAAGAATCTTCTTTTTTCCATATTCTGATTCAACTCATCACAAGTGATTATTGAACCTTGTGTGTCATACGTTTTAGTAGACTCGGCTATATCTTGCTCTTCTGACTTGTTTTGTTGTATCGAACTATTCGATTTATTAACAAGACTGCTTCTCCGAGCATCAACATAAAAACTTTCTGCCGTACTCTGGGATGATAAATTTAAGCGACTTTGTTGTTGTGGTGAGTTTTTCTGTGGTGGGTGTTGTAATGGACGTTGGAGTGGGTGTTGTTGTGATAGATGTTGTAGTGGGTATTGTGATGGACGTTGCAGTGAGTGTTTTTGTGATGGATCTTGTTGTGATGGATGTTGTTGTGGGTGTTGTTGTGATGGATTATGTTGTGGGTGTTGTTGTGATAGATGTTGTAGTGGGTATTGTGATGGACGTTGCAGTGGGTTTTTTTGTGATGGACCATGTTGTGGGTGTTGTTGTGGTGATTGATGTAGTATGTTTTGGATTTGTTGAATAAAATATTCCCTAAGCTGGAGCTTGTATTCTAGATGTTGTTGCTGTTGCTGATTTGGTATGTTTTTTTGCGGGTGACGTGGTTGCTGTCGAGGTCGATGTTGCATTTGTAGTGAAAGTTGTGGAAGTTGTTGAAACTGCTGTTTAGATAGGTGCTGTTGTCTATTTTCTAGCTCTAATGAGATTTTTTGTTGCTGTCGTTGGTGTGGTGGTTGTGGTTGTGGTGGTTGCGATGGTTGTTCTATCTGCTGGTGCTGTAGTAAAAATATTCGTTGTAGTTCTTGTGGTGAGTATTTTCGTTGCTGTTGCTCTTGCTGTTGCTGTTGCTGTAAAAATTGATACAGCTCCTGTGGTAGGTGATACTGTTCTTGTTGCTCTTGTTGTAGATGTTGCAGTTGCAGTTGCCATTGCTGTTGTTGTTGCCGTTGTTGTTGCATTGTCTGTCGCTGTTGTCTGTTTGTTCGTT
>PEDP01000793.1:0-17489 GCA_002918395.1 Erysiphe pulchra | reverse complement strand
AGTAGACAAATAGTAAGGATTGTAGAGTGTTGATTGGTCCGAGAATTTTAAAAACCAATTAAAGATCCAGATGTCCCAGAATTGTGCAAAGTGGGGGGGAGGGCATTTAATTTTCTTGTGGTGGGCAAATAACATTTCCCTTTATTTATTGATACATTTTTTTCTTATTTCTAGATCTCATGTATAGATTGGCCGCGGGACTTCCCACGGGTAAGTAGTAAAACGTTTGTAAGCACGACTTTTGGACCTGTATGCAATAATAAAATTGGGTCAACGTGAGATTTTATCGACCAATTTGATGATGAGGGTAGAGCTCTTAAGTTCCTGGGAATTAGCGCCCGTCTCCACACCAGTTGTACATTCTCTAAAACGTCGTATTTGCACCTATATCATCTTTCTTTTTAAATGAGACTTTGTAATAAGCAAAAATTCAAGAACGGTACTCAAACTTTTGTAGTAAAGATCATCAAGCTCATAACATGTTCGGACTTTTATCCGCCATATTCTCATCAGTTTCTCTTCGATTAAAATTACTGTTTATTGATTTGGATGTCGCATGAATTTCTAAATAAATACTTTTGACAAATTTTTAGGAAATGAAATCGTGTTACAAAAGTATAATAAGCATTTCAATTCTATTGAAATAAATCGTAGAAATCGCACATCTTTCCTCTCTTCAGCGTTATTTCCCTCGTGCGTTTTAACTCAGGGGAAAAAAATTCTGTCGAAATCTGATTGAAAAAACATTGAATAACTTATTTAATTTAATTTGCCAATTAATTTCTACAAAATACAAGCTACGGCATCTGATATAACAACAATTCTTGGTAACAATAATTACCATTTATATATTTCCCAGACAATCCATTTCTTGATGCTGCACAAATTTTGTGTAAGTGAAATTTGCGTACCTTGCCCGCAGCGCCGAAGAATCAATAAAAAAAAACCCACTAAAAACACCGGAATTCCATAATCATTAACATCACAAGATTGATCTTTTATTTAATCAACAAAATGCGTTTTAATTTTAAAAACATCAAATCTACATTTCGCGAAATATTTTTTCCAGCGAAAAAAATTAATTTCTAGGGAGATATCACAAGATAGAGAAAATTGAGTGATTTTTTAAATTTTTTTGGTAGTTTTGTAGGCGTGTGAATACTGTTTTTCAATATTTTTACTTGTAAAATAATTAAAATTAAATACGAAATTTATCATTTTTAAACGGAGGAATATTGAATAAAGTTTGGAAGTGATGTGGTTTTATGCTGAGTAATCATCAAGTGAAAGGTCTACACTTGCACACAAGAATCCCCTACTAAAACGAAGGTCTGAGCCTCGATATTAAAGACCTTGAATTCCGGTAAATGCTACTCGGTTTGCCAAACTAGGGTATGCTGGAATGATTGAGTCTAGATGAGGCTCAGCGTAGTGTAGGTGTACCCCTGTCACTACATTTCAAAAGGGAAATGTTAAATTTATCCCATGTCGATTCTAATTAATCCATGTCTCCGATCTTATAAATCCACAGAGCAATATGATTGCCAAATAAGGGATATCACATATCACGTAGTTAGGCCAGTCACTACAGCAACTTTGGATAAGCATTGACTGCACTTATTTTTGACTACCAGCGAGTTAGTGTTTATTGATCAAATATTTTGCCATTATTGTAATAAATTTGACTCCTAATGACGCAGGCTTACTTCTCATCGATCTAAGTCGACTTGAAGGGTCGAATGGTGTGTGGTATGTCATCCGGGCTGGCCTTCTAAGACCACTGGTTCGAATCCTGTAGGCCCTACCTTCTTAGAGAGTGAAATGTATATGTTGAAGAAGGCATACCTGAACAACCAAAGGTTTTTTTAGGAAGTTCCCCTTTTGTAAATATTCACGGAGGAGAAATACAGCAGGTTACTTCATTTCTCGCGGTGGTGTTCGAATATGCTGTTTGAGTGTCGGTGTCCAAATAATCTAAATCACCATCTAAGCCTAATTAAAAACCCTTCCCCCAACTCGAATTGATATGGGTACTTTTGGAAGTATTACGAACAATGATACTGGCCTCACAATGGGATACTCACTATATCAACAGACGTAAGACCCATCTTGCTTCAGATCGTACACGCCACTTGGCTGCTTTAAAGTTAAAGTATAAGCCTTACTTTTTTTTTACATGAAAAAAATCACCCAATATCAGCTTGAGGTTCATGACATGTTTAATGTATAATGTGATAGTGTACATAATTAAAAATAGTGCTAGCGCACTCTTAGCGCTAATTATTAGCCCTTCATAATTATAGAAATAAAAATTAATGCATGGATTTTTGCTTTGGATGGGCATTTAGTATGTTTGAGTAATGCTTCCTTATTGGTCAGATAAGAGAATCTCAGTAAATGCATGTGGGAGGTTGGAGCACCAATGCAAGATGAATCACGGGGAGCACATAAAGATCCTAGCCTGCTAAGATAATAACAGAACCTCGCTGCCTCCAAGGCATGCTTACTCTGTTTGCTGCCAAAGAAGCAAAGCGATCCAACTTGGCAAAGGAGATTATTGCAGGAGTCTACGATGTCTTTATTAAATCAACTCTATCGGGCTGGTCAAATGATGATATAGGCCTATCATAGCTGGAGCAAGTATTTTATCGACGTATAAAACAAAGATCAGGCAGATGGAGATTGCTTATCCTTTAGTCTTGTCATCGATATAGTATTGATATTCTCCCATTTTAGATGGGATAGAGAAGAAAACAGAAACTGATAAATAAAAATAATGTATACATCAAAGTTAATACCTATATGTCCCACTATCTTCTTATTCGTCTAAATAATGTTAATCTCACATTTGCATGCAAAAGGTAGTTATACTCCTTTTCATAACCTGGTATTTAAAACAACTTATACGCCCGAGAATCTTCCCTGTGGCTAAGTATAAATGCAGTTATTGAATTAAAGGTTAACATGATAGCAAAAGTCATCATCGACAGAAAGAATAATTGCCATGGCAAAATCGAGCGAAATTACTGTCCTAGGTCCTGGTGTCAGCTTTAATGAATAGGAAGCAGATGAACATGCTGCATTAGTAAAGCATGGACGCCGGGCCTATGTATTTCATACTACAGACGGAATAGCACCGATACTTCGATCAATACTTATAGCACTAGTTCTCGGTCAAAAAGATGAGGATTATAGAAAGCTTGAAGCAGAGTACCAGATTAATCTCAGCAAATGGGTCGAAGGAGAAATTAAGGCTAAGAACATACTCATCAAGAGAATGAGCGCAACAGTCCGTCCCCAGACAATAAGAACCATGACAGCTAGACTATTATTTGATCACGTTTTTCAGTGAGGAAGGTCTCTAGTGTAACTTGTAATTACATTTTGATAAGGTGTATGTCGTTTAGTTGAAGGTGTCTTGCTAAAGGGGGATGATGCTAAGTAAACCTGGTGATCTTTTCTGAGGGTAAAGGAGCATAGTAGAGTTCTAAGGGTGCTGAAGGGGACTAGAGAGTACTTGAGATAGAAACTAAGGTTATAACCTAAAGGTGAGCTTATGGGTATATTATTGACAAAGGACAGCGTCAAAAATATGTGAGTTAAAGAGTTCCAGATACACTTTTTTAACTCAAGCTACCCTAGCTCATCTTTTTTCAGTCTGTCAGAAATCGACATGGATTTGCCAAACAATAAAAATATTACAAACCCACCTCCAAGTCAAAATTCTTCCGCCTCAGACATGGTGATGCTACCAACAAATCTATGGAACCTTCAATATATTACTCATACACCTGAGACCTTAGCTTCTGCTATCGAACTCAACTCAGAGCTTATTAGTAACCTCTTTGTATCGTCTGCCCCTAATCAGACGCCACCTTCGACTTCCTCATCTCCCATAATCCCAAACCTACATCAAAACTTCCGAATATCAACTCCTCTTATCACTCCATACGATGGAAAGCCCGAAAACCTCCGCCCCTTCTGTTCCTAACTTGTAAACCAAATGGAAGGATGCACAGAACAATTCCTCAGAGATGGCTAAAGTGCGTTTCGCCTATCAGTGTCTCGGTCCCGAGGCACCAATTAAAATGCGTTCATCATACAGATGTCTAGAAGATCCTACGGTACCTGCAAAAGTTATCACCCTAAAGAGTATCTTGGATGTCTTGAAATAGCGATTTCAGGATCCTAGATTTGAAGAGAAGTCTACTCGTGCGGTAGAAATGTTGTATTAGAAGAAAACACCAATATATGAATTTATTATATCATTTGAAGTAGACTCGAAATATGCGAACCAACCAAAATCCGAGTGGAAAATAATGTTGAAACGATGATTATCAAAGAAACTTCAAGAAGCATTGGCCATGGCACATGATGTTCCTACAGATTACTACGTCTTTGTGAGCTTCCTTCGTCAGAAAGACGCTGCATTTCAAGAAATATACGCTTCGAACATATTACCTAATGCATCCCGACTAAATTTTTCTTCTTCATACCCACCTATTAACCCTCCCCAACTAGTAGTTCCTGAACTAACTGTCTCATGAGCTGGATCAGCAATGGACCTTGACGTCGTTTCACGACAAAAAGATTCAAATGGACATCTCACGCCGCAAGCAAAGGATGCGCGACCCACACTTGGTCGATGTATTTGGTTTAACAAACTAGGACATATAGCAATCAACTGTCTACTAAATTCTCATTCCATTAACTCAGTAACAAAGGAAGAGGTCTCTGAATCAACTAGCACTTTAAAAGACACACTCTAGTGATTAGTCGCCTGCTGTAGTCAATGACAGTTGGACTTGCGGGTATTGAGGAGGTATCTACGTCACGTCACATGTATGTAATTTCCAAAAATAATAATTTACCTCTTATTGCTGTTGTCGACACTGTCAACGTTGCAACATCTCGAGAAGAAGGAGCAACAGTACCCTATGAGACGGCGGTACGAAACCTTTATAACACCAAATTTTCAACAAACGCAAAGGACTACTGTGATAGATTTATGTAAAACTATTTGATTAAAAATAATGCTGCAGAATCAAGCAAATATCGCTCATCCAAGGGAGATTCAACAGTCAATCCATTTTCAATTCTCCCCGGATATTCAAGTTCTCTCTTTGTGCTTGGCAAAAAAAAGATCGAATGGTTAGATAGCAACTCAACAACAGGCATCGCCACAAAAATAAGGAGTGCTTTAAACAGCATGCTGAGCTCAAGTCGAAATCTGGTAAAAAAGCAAAGTTTGATAATTTTAAAGCTGCTTTCAGAGCACCATCATTATGTACTATTAGCAACGATAGTGATAGCGAGGAGAATGAATCAAATACCGATTCTGATTCTGATGCAGGACTTAGGCTAGCGAACGTAGCTAGAACTTCTAGTATTAATAAAAAAAAAAACTCTATACTGTATGACACTGGTGCCTCGCACCATTTCGTTCATAAAAAGTGCAAATTTGTTAACCTAATCAAATAACTTCGTTCATTCAAGTTTGATCAGGCGATTGGAACTACTGCTCTGACACATCAAGGAACAACTTAAATCAAAATCGGAAATAAAAACCTTGAATTGTTCGACTCACGTAGTTGAAACAAAAACTAAAGATCAAATAGTTAGACTTGTAGAGAAAGACGGTGTACTACTCATAAAGCAATTGAAAAAATATAAAACTCTTCAAAATACGCAGAACACTGTAGCGCCGGGTGTAGCCAGACTACTACGCGATACTAATACGCAGCAATGGCATCAGCGTCTCGGGCATACAAGTCTACAAAGTTTCAAGAAAACAGCACAAATTTTGTTGGGAATGGAAGGAATAGATTTCGCAGATCTCACTACGTGCGAAGCTTGTTACTTGAGCAAAGCACAACGATTCGTTTCACGCGAGCCGCGACCAATAGCAGGAGAACCACTTGATGAAATTTCTATTGATACAGCCGGAAAATTAACCGTGTCCATTAACGGTTACCAGTACGCAGCTATTATAACGGATGCAAAGACGCGAATGAGGTGGGTTATCACTACTCAGGGAAGAAATGTTATCGCAGAACAACTGGTTAAATGGATTGAATTCCAACAGCATCAATATAACACAAAAATCCGCATTATCTTCAGAGACGGAGGTACCGAGTTCTCTCGCATTAGAGAATATTGTGAAAAACATCATATTCGCACTGATACTTCGGCGCCATATACGCCGGAATAGAACGGAGTATTGGAAGCCTCAAACAAAGTCATCCTTAAGAGAACCAGATCAATGCTAATTGATACTCGCATGCCCCCATTCTTCTGACCATGGGTGGTCGAACATTCATGCTTCATAACAAATAGGCTATACTGTTTGCGCACCAAAACGGTGCCATTAGTCGATTTTTTGGAAGGCTTGAAGCAACCGCATTATTAGAAAATCGATCTATCATTTTTGCCTCGATTTGGATGTAGAGCATATAAACTTATTGAACCAAAACCTACAACAAAAATTGAAGTAAGAGCGTTAAAGGATTCACCCGACGCTCTGGCGTAGATTACCAAGAAACCCTTGCGCCGACCCGTCGGGCAGAAACTGGACGTATAATGTTGGTGCTCGCTCATAGACTCGGTTGGCATAGACGTCAACCACGGCTTTCCTTAACCCAGATTTGGATGTAGATCTATACATGGAGATGCCTGAGGGCTTTCGGAAAGAAAACCACATCATCCTAATCCGAGAGGGCCTTTACGGACTCAAACAAGCTGCTGCACTATGGCATGATGATGCAAGATCTACTTTAGGCAACCTCGGTCTCTATCCAACGATATAAAACGTGTGTTTATATACTAACAAGCACAAAGACTTGTTTGTTTTACTACACATTGACGATTTCCAAGTTCTAGGACCAAATCTTGGAAAAATAGACAAACTGATGCATGTCCTGCAGAAGAAGTATAAACTTAAGACTGTGAGCACAGATTTATTTTAGGGATTCATATTAGTAACCCTAAAAAGCACTCATTTAAATTATCACAGGGAAAATATGCAAGAAAACTGCCCAAAAGACACGGATTGAAAGATTGTAAATCAGCGAACTACCAATTGAACGACTCCTAGAACCAAATAGTACTCAATATTCGGCAAAGCATATGAAGGAATTTAATTCCGTAATCGGAGGACTTCAATTTCTAGCTAATAACACTTGTCTCGACATTTCTTACGCCGTAAATCACATTGTCAGATTCCTCGTTAATCCGTCCGATGAGCATACTTATTCAGCAAGGAGAGTTTTAAGATATGTGTCAAAGAATCCTGATGAAGGAATTACATTTGTAACTGAAAATAAGATGCTAATCATAGGAGCATATTCGGATGCCGATTTTGCATTTAAATGTAATTTGGATTTGACATTGGGAAGGGAGTCAGTCACAAAGATTGAAGAGTAAAAGAGTAAGGTCAAATTGATGTTAGACTGGTAAATAGTATATAAGAGTTATGTGAAGTAGTTATTCTGAGATTAAAAATCGGTTCTAATGCGTTTAAGTCAGATAGATTGAGAATCAATTATTTTTTTTTTGATGGATATCTAGCCTCTTTAAGTGATTGGAAAAATTCGAGATTTACTATTACATAGCACGCAGAATGAACAGCATTGGATATTTTCATATGTAATGACGGCATACTTGGTCAGGAAATGTGGAATTCTATTAGTAGTAAAAACAGTAAACATAACGACAACTTGTGTGTCAATAATAAGTAAAGTGACCGCCGACCAAGCTCCCCGAATTTCACGGTGATCGATCGACATACCCATCATGAAGAACAGCAGTCCCTGATATCTTAAGAATGGATTAGAATATATTTGGATATGATGATTCATATAAATGAGCAGCTGCTTGAGCATCTTGACATTGATGTTAAAGCTTATATGGATGATGTCCTTGCATACACAGATGGAAGTAAAGAGACCACTGGAATACTGTTCGCTACATACTGAGTAAGCTTGAAAAAGCAGAACTTTATCTCGATATCGATAAATGTGACTTTTTATGTTAAAAAGTCAAATACCTAGGCTTTATAATATAAGCAGGTGCAGGAATTAGTACTGATCCAGAAAAGATAAAAGCCATTTTAGAATGGAAGGCTCCAAATACTGTCAAGGGTGTACGATCGTTCCTTGGATTTGCTAACTTTTATCGTGGTTTTATAGATAGATTTTCTGATATCGCCGCTCAATTAGTCATTTTAACAAAAAAAAGTACATCATGGCATTAGGGGGAAGTGGAAAATTCAGCTTTTGAAAAACTTAAAGGAATCTTTGCCTCCTCGCTAGTACTAGCTCAATGGAATCTAGATCGAGACACAGTATTGGAAGCGGATTTTTCTGTGTATGCTCTCGGTGGTTGTTTGTCATAGTTGGATGACCAAAAAAAGCTACGTTCAATTGCGTATTTTTCAAGAAGGTTATTAAGTGCAGAGGTTAATTATCCAATCTATGATAAAGATATGCTTGCGATTATAGCATGTCTCAAAGAATTGCAAGCGGAACTAAAATCGGTTGCAAAGCCCTTAATTATACTTAACGATCATAGAAATCTTATTTACATCAAGAAGATTATTAAATGAAAGGCAGGTTAGGTATAATAATGTTTACAACAATTTAATTTCGAGCTCAAATGGCAGTCAGGGAATCCTAGTGAGCGTCCTGATGCACCATTCAGACGCAAACAAAATAACCCAAATGGACATGAGGATGAGGTGTACGATGGGAGACTAATGTAGTTACTGCCGATATATGCCTTAAATACGATCAGTACATTGCAAGAGAGAATGGATGGCGAAGATAATATAGACTTAGCTGCTCAGGTTAAGTTATTTGAAGACAATTAGTTACAGTCTCTGTGAGCGAAAGCAGTCGAGATGGATAAGGATTTAATACGAGCTCGCAACGCCGTAAAGACAAGTGAAAGAAGTTTTCCACCTGATATTACTGTTAAAAATAAAGCAAATATAGCTGAATGTACGGTGGCTACAGACGGAGTACTGCGAGGAAGAAAGAATAGAATATGGGTGCCTGATTACGAGCCCCTCCGAACAGCAATTTTACAATATACAACAGTCACCTTGCAGGACATCCAGAAAGAGATACCATGATTGGTGTTATCTTACGTCGATGGTTTTGGCCAAAACTAAGAGAATCAGTGCAACGGTTTATTCGAAATTGTGACGGTTTTGGACGAACAGTATGGCGAAAAGCGAAAGCGGGTTTTCTTCGTTCGTTACCAATACCTGAGCGGCTAGGAAGAGAACTTACAATTGATTTCGTGACCGATATGCCACCATCGAATGGATGCACAAACATTATGGTTATCACCGATCGTTTATCAAAGGAAATTTTCGCTTTCTGTAGTAATTCAATGACTTCAGAAGTATGCGCTAAATTCTTTAACGACCGATATTATCGCTATCATGGATTCCCAAGATATCTTACTAGTGATCGAGGGAGTGATTGGGTAAACCATTTCTGGAAGACCTTTTGCGAGTTAACTGGAATAAGACAACGACTTACGAGTGCTAACCACCCTCAGTCAAATGCAAGCGAATGGGCCAACCAAGAGATTTTCAAGTACCTTCGTGTATTTTCATGTTATGCACAAAATAATTGGATGGATTTACTACCGATGGCCCAGTTAGCGCTTAATGCACGTCCTAGTTCAGCTATCGGAGGTATGAGTCCGTTCTTTTTAAGACATGGATATGAGTTGGATCCCTTGATGGAGCCAACACTAACAAGCAAACCAAGGTTACAGCATCTTGGGCCATTGGCAGCAGTAAAATATGTACAAAGATTAAAAGATGCAATAGATTTTCCTCAAGCAACTATGGCTTCTGTACAGCAAAGAAATGAGTCGAATGTTAATATTCTTCGTAGACAGCCCGAATGATTCAAAGTTGGGGATAAGGTCTGGCTAGACTTACGACATATACAAACTTCTCAACTTTCGAAAAAGTTGGCCTGGCAACATGCAAAATTTGAAGTAACGAGTGTTCCTGATGCATTAACAGTAGAGCTCAATGTTCCAGGCAACATTCATAAGCGTTTCCATGTCGAATTGTTAAAGCGGGCAGGAACCGATCTATTTCCTAGTCAAAAACGCGATGATACGCGAAATCCCTCCATTATTGATAATTTAGAGGAGCCTGAATATGAAGTAGAGATGATACTTCGTGCTAGAACAAATCGTCGCGGCTGAGGAACATATAGAAAAGCACAAGTTAAATGGGTTAGCGAAGCAAATCTAACATGGGAACCAATTGAATCTATCGAAGATACAAAGGCCTTGGATGATTTTGAAGAATTGTACGGCCCTATAGATAAAAACAACGGACCATCAGATGTAGGTGTCGGAAAATTTGTAGGACCTGCTGAACAAAATACAAACTCCAGTGACCGAAGAGATATATAGCATAGTTTATAGTATCAGGATGTCTCACACCCATGTTAGGTTTGTAATCCACTATATCATTAGCACACCCCTTGGTCACTGAGCTCACGAGTCAGCCTGGAGATAATAAGGATATTTTAGGTGTCGATGACAAGGCATTGAGCTTCTATTCGTATGTTATTTGTTTAGTTACCAAATCATGGTGAATATTCTAGAAATCATAAAGCAAGTATATAGGTAGTCTTTAGACCAAGTTAAGATAGCCAGTGAAAATATAAAAATTACTTTTGCCTATTCGATTTGCTTAAAGCAACAATACTCAAACCGTGACAAAGATCATCCTTTCTGAACCAAAACACCATTTTCTACACATCATGCAAGAAACTTCTCTCTTCTTCATAAAATCACATAGGCGTTCTCACTATTGCCAATGGACGAAAAATTCCAGTTGAAGGAAAAGGTAAACTTTTCCTAAATCTTCTAACAAGTACTGGAGGTAAAATTTCAGTGACTATTTATAATGTACTTTATGTTCCGGAATTTAAAGGCGGAAATCTTATATCTGAGATTCAACTAGAGTTAAATGGAAATCTGATTATTTCACAAAATAGTCGACGTCGGGTATTATTTAGGGATAAGGAATGGTTATTTGCTGTTCTTGACTCTTTTAAGCAGTTTGTAGTTGAGCAAAATAATTATAAAACATATTTTACCTCTTATCATGAGGCACATGAATGCTCTGGACATCCTAATGAAAATGTTATGTCAAACTTGAGAAAGGTGTATCCCCCCAAAAATTCCAGATATACCTGATGGATTCCATTGCCCAGCATGCATTCTTGTTAAGTCAACTCATAAATCCGAAATTACTGAGAAACGAAAATCATCAAAACCATTTCGAACAATCTACTCTAATCTCTCAGGCAAAATTTCCGTCGATTTTCTTAGAAAGAAGCGGTATTGTATTACGTTTATTGATGATTTCGCTAGATATGCATAGATTTCATTTCTTCGTAATAAAACTGATGTATATCAAGCAATCCGCGATTTCGTAATAAAAATACAAAAACAACATAATCTGACTATTGATACATTCTTTTCCGATAACGGAGGAGAACATATTGATGAAAGAGTTCAGAGATTCTTTAATTCCCCTTCATCATGGGAGACGACCATTCAACAAATCATCTTCCACCTAACACTCAAAATGACTCTGAGATCGAGGAAGAACATGAATTAACCGAGCTTGAGCTTCCTTCTTAGAATGTATAGCTCTTGACAGGAGGCAATCAATCAAAATCAGAAATTATTCACTCTCATGATTAATCACCATACAAACGTTTTGTCGTTGCTCCCCCCGTCACCGCAATCTATTCACAGGTCTTTGCTAGTACTCTTAAGTTTTCTATCAGATTTATTTCGAGGAAATGGAATCTTTAACTCGATTCTGTTCTGGATGTGCAAAAATGCGTCCCATCGAAGATTTTTCGAAGAATAAAAAAGATGCTTTACGAAAAACCTGCAATCGTTACACGAAAAGACGAACAATCCAATTATTTGACCAATGGGACGACTTTATTGATAAAATTGATTCCTGAAGCAGACTTGTTTGTTTCCTGTCTATCTTTCTATACGCAAAATAGAGCTAACCAAGCCTTGTAACAGCCACAAATAAAAGAAATAGATATCAAATGCATCTTCGCTTTAGACCAGTTACAATTGTCTTTCGGCTCGGAATTGGAATTAACAGACGAGGGCAGTCCAGATCGAACTTTTCTGAACCAGGCCATCGATCAACTCGCAAAAACCATTTGGCAGAATTCTGGCTTTCGTTTCAGAAGAGCGGGAGCTAACACTCAATATCTTCATTACACTTACCTCTGCTGTCAGGATGCTCGTCTAAATCTTGACTCCAAAAATGAATTTCGAGATAGAGGCCAGATGGAGAGGTTTGAATGTGTAAGCATTCTTAGTTTTCGTCCATCCTTAAATGAGCGAATGCTAAATTTAAGATATCACCATAAGCATCATACTACCAATGATGACATTCATATGACGCCGGAAATCCGAAAGTTCGTGAATGACCGAGTTATCACCCAGACAATGCAGGAAATCTATAATCATCTTCTATCATCCGGGCTTGCAACTGCAGATGAAATAGCTGAACACCAAGTTTACTACCAGTGGAGACAAGCTAACAAAGGCCACTGGAAACGCGATGACGACCCATTATTGTCTGCAGGAATGTTACTTGAAGAGAATAGGGACAGGTATCATCATAGGTCCATATTTGTGGCTAATGCTCATGCTTTAGGTTTTTACATTCGTGCCTCCATCGATACCCTTTCGGGAACAACGAGAGAAATAGCCATCGTTGCAACCTATGGTACGAACAATGCAGGTATGGAGTTGTACGCCGTACTTGCTGAGCTTAATGGAACTGGGGCTCCAATGGCCTACCTTTTTGTCGAAAAAATAATTCATTCGGAACTTCCTCGCCTGGAACCATGACGCAAGTCATATACTAGTTTAGCAGAGTCCTAGATAATTTGGGGGTCAATCCTTCTTTTGTCGACTGCGATAAAGATAAAACTGAAATCAATACGATTGAGCAGGTCTGGCTGTCAGCCAGAATTCAGCTTTGTTTTTGGCATACGAAACGTGCCGTAGAAATGAAATTAAAAAAATCCAATGCGAACTCTTTATTGCATTATTTTCCCGGTGATGCCCAGGCTATAGTTCCTAGTCTCGAGATTTGTTGGGGTTCCAACCCAGTTAAGCGTCCTGACAGTAATCATATGTTTGGTGCATATATATATTTTGTATTTACATGATCTAACATTAGATGCAGGTTTGATTTCTGTCAGTGTAAGTCCAAGAAGATCGTCTTCGAGGGTAATGGCCTTCAAGAAAATTCTAGCCCAGAAGATCAGAAAAATTTCTTAGAGATGTTCAGCCGGCACTTCAATGCTCACCCTTTGATACCTGATCGCAACAGCATCCTACGCACAGCCAGCACCATACATAGCGAATGCACAACCGAAATGTATAATTGGTGTTATGCAAAAGGCTTTTACAAGCTCCGGGCGTATCTATTCGCGGATTGATATGATTTTGGCCAGTGGAAACTGTGAGTACGCTCTCATCACTCCCAACCAATTCCTGTTTTGAAGACGACGATGATTGTTGAATCACACTGGCGAAAAATCAAACATGACTACATCCACAACTTTGTCCGCCCACGTATTTATATGGTAATTTGGATCTTCATTTCTCAATGAATTCCGCAACGGATCGACCGAATGCAGGCTATACAAACTGGGAAGGAAAGCAGTTGCAAGCTGGCGGAAAAAAATTAAACAGGATTGGAAAATATGCAAAAGCCAAAACTCTGATGCACAGGACTTGCTAAATTTCTATACAGATCCAGCAAGATGGACATGTGCATGTGATGCTTTTCTCATTAGCCGATTTCTTCTCTGTAAACATATTGTTTATTGTTTTGAAGACTTCCAGGACCCAGTCAAGTTTTTCAGTAGGGTCTAGCGCCTGAGGTCTTGCCCATTCTGGGTCGAGACACAGCTAGTTCTTCGACCAGAAATTTTGGCTGTAAGCAATTCCGTCTCTACCAACCTAGTCGAACAGTCAGATTTCGGAGCTTGTGAACTCTCTCAAGGATTTTATGATGAGCATCAACTTGTTTTTCTGGAAGATGAAGTTCCGACGATACCTGACTGACAGAGAGGTAAAGAAAAAATTCAGTGTCTATTAGACAAAATTGATAATCAATATGCTCACGGTAACGTGAAATTTGTCGCAAAATCCCTAGAAGACGTTGCAGGGATAATCAAACTTCACGATAAAATCAAGGAGCTTGAGAGTTCTCGTACAATGCCACATACTTGGACTCCTAGAAAATTCTCTTCCCCAAGGTATTATGAGCGTTATGGTTAATCCCTCATTATTGGTTTAAGATATTTTTTGGGGGCAAATGTTAATTGCCCACCTCAAGAAAATTAAATACCATCCCCCCCACTTTACACAATTCTGGAATATCTGGATCTTTAATTGGTCCTTAAAATTTTCGGACCAATCAATACTCTACAGTACATAACTTATTTGTCACCCCTACCCACTACCTACCCCATATTACACAACTCGCTACCACCTTCACAAATGGGATGTTCATTTCTTTGCCAGGATGAACTGATTTAGTAAACATCTAATTCGATCAGACTCCATCAGATTCAATTAGATTCAATTGTGATTTAAGTGAGTAAGAAAAATGAAACTACTTCTATAATGTGATACGTATTATTGGAAATTATCTAGGCATAGTACAGTAGTTAGATTGCAAAATATCCGAAATTCGACTCAAGGTACCCCTACCAGAGCCGTATTGCTGGTCTGTGCATTTTTTGTTTATTTATTTAACGTCTAACAATACAGTGCCGTGCTCTATATTACATAATCCTAGGTAGGATAAATGACGCCGAGACTTACTATCTCGGGTGTCTGAGGACGCTACCGTTCGACGCAATGGAAAGGTACCTTATCTATGTAAAGTGTAAAGGGAAGAGAGTGATATTTCAGTCACTTTCTCTTTTATCTTATTACTAAAGTCATTCTATTTTATACGAATTTTATATCAACAAAATCAGAGTTTCGTTTTGCCATGATTTTTTTTTTTTTTCAAATCGTGAGGTAGTTGGTATTGAGACATAGTTTGTAACTAGGTCTCTTGGGCAAATGTTACAAAAATACTTTCTGGCATTTATCCAACCAACGAATTACAAGCTCCTTTCGGATTACCGAAAAAGAATTGAGCTTTATCTATTACATTTCTGGAAGTTCTAGGTAGACGCTGTGATGGAATCCTGCATTCCAGTGCGTGTTTCGGAGACTTCAACGCTCCGCAGCTGCCGCTGCAGTTAAGCAAAGCTTGCTCATGATGGAACCCGCTTATGTTACATAGCAAAGTCGCCATGTCCGGAGCGTGCGGCATATAAGTGTGCTACTAGGTAGCGTGGTGTAGTCCTGTACACAGGAAGAATGGCTCTAGCACTAGTTAAGAACACCTTGCGGATGTGATATATGGCCACCAACCCGATTAGAGATTGACCAGCCTTGTAATGAGGCCCTTCTTAGTCCTGGCCACCAAGATTAAGAAGCATAAAAGGCCACAGGTATGACATAGGCTAATACGGCTTGGCGAACAAGGGTTGGAGAACGGCTCTTGATGTGTTCGATAGACTGCAGAGTGCATTAGCTACTTTCAGTGTCTTTCCTGAAAGTATCCGTGCATGCCATTTAAATGAAAGCGTTTTATCAAAGTAAACCCCAAGCCACCAGAAATAGGGGAGTGTATGGTTTTCATAATCTTTCATATCTCCGTAAATAAAAGATGGGGTTGTTCTAAAGTCTTTATACTTTCGTCGACGGGAAAGTTGTTGGAAATCAGACTTTGCTGGGTCAAATTTTTTACCTTCAGCTTGGCCCCAATCAGTAGCTTCACCTAGCAGGTGGGAGAGTGGAACTATTTTCAGCTAATATATTACTGGTAGCTAAGATGGCGACATCATCGGCATATCCAAATTTCAATTGCTTTTTGTCTAATTTAAATAGAGGAGAGATATATATCATGAAGAGGATGGGGAAATAGGGGAGCCCCTGGGGTAGGCCGCATAAAATATTTTGTGGGCCAATATCACCAATTAGACGGATATTGACTGTGCGGCCTGTAGTGAAAGGGCTGACCTATCTAACTAAATTTTAAGGCCAGCCTTGTTCGTGCATACGTTTAACAAGTCGTCCCGGTAGACAGTATCGCAAGCCCCTAGCCCCTTTGATGTCTAGCGTGAGCTTGCTAGCCGTTTTTCCCTCATTTAAGGCTCGCTCGATGTTATGGATTAGATAGGATGTGATATCTACCGCCGATCTGCATGGGAGAGCACCAAATTGCTGTTTTGCCAACAGTTTATAACGTATAGATATCCAGGTAAGTCGTTTGGCTAGGAGACATTCAAGTTGCTTTCCTAAGACTGATAAAAGTGCGATTGGTCTGTAAGACCTAGGAGGAGACGGCTGAGTTTGTGTTGGAAGAGGATCGTTTAGACTTTAGTAGCGACATCGCAAACAGGTTGTGTAGTAGTTTTGCCTGCAGCTTTGCAGCATCCAGATTCAGCTTGTACTCGTAGACGTGACTCTACTCAGATTTGTCGGATAGAAGCTATCTTAGCTCTGGTTTTTGGTTTGTTTAAGGAGGAGCGAAACTCGCATTTCTCATAGTCTGCGCTGTGTGGGCCGTGGCAATGAATGCATCTGGGTGAGCATAGTTTGGCGTGGTTTAATTCTGTATGCTGTGAGGAGCCACAGAGGCGCCATCTTGGAGAAGACGCAAAGGAACGACTGTTATGCTATTGCCAACAGCGAGAGCATTGCACTGTATCTTGACGGCGTGGAAGTTCTCTAGTGACAGTCCGACACCCAAAAGGGAGGGGACTCGATGGAGATGATCAGAGAGCCTCAGAAAAACGTACTATCCAAGATGTGGAAGAAGTGTTAGGTCTTGTGTCATTCTCTTGGGCAGGTATTATAGAGATAAGTGTGATTCCAATAGCAGCAGTGAGTGCGTCAGATAAAGCCATTGTTGTATCTGGGATGAGCTGATGTTCAAGGTCTTCGGTTAATGTGTCGTAGATCCTGGGGAGAGTTTGAATCCTTGTAAGATATCTGAGGTGGTGCATTTTCGATGATTACATTGCTTAGGAGACTTGTCGAAGAAATCTTTTCTTTTAGGGCGGCGGATTCGCCAGCTTTTGCCAGAGGGCAAACCCTGACTACGCCACATCTATAGGCTAGTCACACTTTTACAGAAGCCACAGCCACATATCACATATACTCCCTCACTAGAACATAACAATTTCGACCCCCCCAAAACTCCGTATCGACATGCAGTGCTAAAGTAGGCAAGATTATATTTGCACGAATTCTAGCAAATTTTGGCGCTAAAATCATGCTGATAAAGCACAAACTAGCGGCCGCTATTATTCCGGCTATTTACAATT
>PEDP01000792.1:0-17495 GCA_002918395.1 Erysiphe pulchra | reverse complement strand
GACAGTGGGAGTGATCAGAGAAAAGTCGCTAAGTCTAGAGTGGGAGTGTTAAATTACACTTAATAATTTAGCGGCTACCCTTAGCTTACTCACCTCCAAGTTTGTACTAGCTTACTTTGCTTTTGTTGACGTAGTAATAAGAAGAATTCTTAGTAGTTGAATTGTAATTAATCTTAGGCATTTTTATATAAATAATAAATGACATTCTGTTAATACGCTTCCGTATATATTACTTTAATAGGTTAGTCATAAAAAGCCAATACAAGCCGCTAAGGCCTGCGGTCGGAGGCTATAATAATAATCCATTTATGTCCTTTTTAGTCAGTGACTATGTAGGACAGGTCGGAGGTTATGATAACGTAGTAAAACAATAATTGAGTAAAAACGGTTGTGTAGGGAGTCTTGGATAATCTCAAGTTCATATTTGGATTTAATCTTTAGTCACTGATTCTCAACAGCAGCAGCAGCCTTTAACTTTTTCTAAATCTATAAAGGTTCTTCTTTACTGACGTTAGTGTAGAGCTTGAGTTTTCTGTAGGTGATAGCAGCTCCCTTGCCCACTCTATGGCCTATATGGAAGTGTACATGTTGTAAATGAGGTATTATGGTTTTGTACGCGGACCCAGTGGCTCACGCTGTCGTCGAAAGGAGTTTTGTTATATATTTAAGGTTGTGATAAGAGTGTAACAACCTATTGCTAGCAGATAAGATTAAGATTATTTAGATGAAAAAGAAGTTGTGGTGGGATATACGAATATTTTTAATGTTGATGTATACTATATACACGAACTATATCGATGACAAGGCTCATATCATATCCCCAGAATATTCCCTTGGTGTCTCTAATTATACATAGAATATTCTGCCGTATTCTAGATGTTTCACTAAGAACCTACTATCGATAGTTGTATCCAGGCTGTACTAGCTTGGTATTAAGATCGGCTGCAGATCACAACAAGTTTGAAGTTTGTGGCTGAAGAGCATGGGTGATAGGTGTTCTCTCGTTTAAATTTACATGGGCGCCCCGATGAAAAGAAAACATTGGTCTAAGAAAAAATAACAACAACAATTCTCTTGCTCTCATAATCCATAACTAAGTCACCAAGTTTTTGTTTTAACACTTTGACCTTATTGTAAAGAACACCGATTTATGAAGAGTTTGGTTTTTAATTTCATGACAAGAACCGCACAATTAGTGCTTTAAAATCAGAACAGCGAGAATGTTCACCAGATTACAATTTCTGACCCCAAGAATTATCAAGACATCTCTGATAGTTAAATAACACTTGCAGGGTTTATTATCGATATTTCGATGATGGATCCAGAGGAATTTCACTGTATCCCTATCAACTCTTACCTACTCTCAATGAAGTATTTTATTGCTATACTAAAAATATTTATTTAATGGTCCTCAGTGGACATCTGAATTGTTGAAAAAAATCAATTTTATACTTGTGAATCATTATACTAAAAAAATCATTTGAATCTATCCGCCCTAAGTTGCTGGCAAATGGATATTTCTCTTATTTCATTTGTGGAAGAAGAGTCAGATTAAGTAATCCTGGAAAAAGTTGATTTAAGTGTAAAGTCAAAATTAAGGCAAAGAATTTCTTTAGTACGAGTCTCAATCCCCAGATTTGCTACATTTCATCCAAAGTTTTCGTATTGAGCAAGAGATTAGTGTTTCTTCTGTCTTTGATATGATAAAGCTTGTCACATCCCATGGCCGATTGAAAAATTGTAGTTAGAAGTTTGTTTCCTTTCGCTCATATTTGAGGAGATAGTTTCATTAGACTTCTTAATTAAGGAAGTAGGCTAGTAATTTGCCTATCCTACAAGTGATCTTAATGAGATCTGGGTGATTCATAAAGAAGTAATACGTCTAAAATGAGCACTGCTACCATCATTTCTTCCAAGATGACTTAAAGGACTATTTACTCGAACATTGTTTTTTGTTTTGGTTGATAAATCAGTGAGACTAGATTAAGCTGGGTTTTCAGATACTGGAGAGCTAAGTGCAAAAACAATTTAAATTTTTCAAAATCCATTCTCATTTCCGGTCCTTGGAGAGTGTATACAATTCAAAAAAATGAAAACTGGCCCAATTAATTTTTTAGCTGATGACTGTCAGTTTCTTCCGTGACTTAATTGAGAGTGAAATTTCGCTAGAAATCTCTGCAAATCAATCATTGTGTTTATCAGAGTTTTCGAAGTTGTGTCTCCGACTGTTTTAATCTCTATCTAGCAGCAATTCTGCTATTCAAAGACGATTAAATCGGTTACCAACTCAGCATCCCTTGCTTGACAAAGTAACATTCAATGCCGTTGAGATGCATCGAGGGCTTTGCACTCCATCGGATTTCATCGACATGAAGATGTCTTGGAACTCTATAATTAAAGAGTGTTGCCAACTAATGCATCAGGCTAGATATCAGAAAGGCCCAATCATGTAAGTAGCGATATTATCAAATGACGACTCCATCTCACTAACAAAGATTCTAGCTTATTGGAGTCACAGAATATTATTAAACAGATCTTGGAAAATTATCGAGACAATAAGATACTCATTAGTAAATTTTTCATCTACGAAATAGTAAAACAACTGGAATCCGACGATTTCAGTAGTCGTATTCATGAATCACTAGTTGTTCTCATCATTGAAATTATTTTACAGTCAGAGCAAAGTCGAAGTAATGAACGAGGAATATATTTGCTTGCTGTGCGTCTATCTCTTAAATTTTTGTGGATTCTTAGCTGATATCTGAGTTGGTTTCATTATTAAATGAATCAATCACCCTAGAAAATTGTAGCAAAACTTCACTTCAACAGAGAAAAGAATATGTTGCGAGTAAATCCCTGCCACTTCTTATCGATTGTCTTGTCAGTCCTAGAAATAATTATAAAATGAGAAGATGGGTATGAGATTTAGAGATATAGGGCTATAGATTGAACTAATAAGGAATCAGATTGGGGTTCTTTGCCATGAATTATATCGAGGTCTAATAGAGAATTACGAATTCACAAATACAGATTTAGATAATAACAGGTTTGCTATGGATATTGAGTTTATTTATTTGTCTACTGATAAATGAGAATGTAGGCAACAATTAGGTCGTCTAATTATTGAAGAACCTGATAAAATTGTTAAGATTATTTGTGCTCAAATTGTTAAAGATCTTTGTAGTAAAGGGGCTCGGGCCGAGGATCTTTTCCCGAGATATTACGACAATTTAGTCTACATAAACTTTTTGTTAGCTATTCAAGAAGAGAAGACCTGGTATCACTCATTTCAAAGATATCTTTGCAGCATCTCGAAGCAAATTGATGGTTATCAAGAGCAGTATATAAGTAAGCTATTATTGGTGTAAATTAACTAATTTTTGAAGAGTAGATAAAATTTTCCCCCTAACATCTATAATTCTAAATCCCTATCACTCATTGAGTTGTGGGAACCAAATAAATTACATGGTTTTGGATGAAAAGTCAATCACTATACTAGTTCCACCAACGTCTTCAAAAATAAACCAAATTATCGAAATATCTTTAGACTCTATTGGAAAGTTAAGAAATTACATATGTAATGAGAGATCTAGGCCTATATCTTCTATATTTGAAATTCAATTTAAAGAAGGCCCTGGAAATTCCAATCTTATGAATGGTAAAGAGATTCAACTCATCAACACTAGACTTCAACTCCCCACTCTGGATGGTAAAACTTTTCAAAATCATCTTGCCAGACTTCTACCAGAGATAAAAGTTGAAGTGAATACTGAATTAGACAGAATACCCGACTCACAGGAAATTCCTATATCATACTTCAATACTCATTGTTCAGCTTGTGAAATTCTAGTGAGAAGAGGTAAGTTTTTCTCAATTATCTCTCACAAATCGTGAAGTAATTAAAAATCAAGGCTCATGGTCAGATAAATTTTTTGATCGAAATTGTCGCAACCAATTCATGGAAGCCAAAAACACTCCCCTATACTTTAGAGGTGAACTTCAAGGAAATATGGTGGAGTTTCAGGATCAAAATTTTGTGACACAAAAACCATGTACGCCGCATGAGAATACAAAACCCAAAGCAAAACAACCTCTAGTTTCCAGTCGTCGTAGCTTTGGAAATTTCCAAGGTAGTAAGCAATGTCTTAAGTCTAAGCTCTTAGGACAAGTCTTAGAAGTTGAAAACCTACCTGATTTAATAAGGCAAAAAGAAACTATGAAGCTTGAAGTTGGAGAATCAAACCCAATTACAGCTTTACCAACACCATCTTCGAATGTAAAATTAAAATCCAATAATGTTGAAAAAATCTCTTTACCTATAATAATCGAAGACAATGAAAAAAATGCTGAAACTGGGGCTGAAAATATAAAGCAAGTGGTCGCATTGGAAAAAATAGTATCTATGCCAAGAAAAACACAAAAAAGAAAAAATCCGTTGACAAAAAAAGTCAAGAAAGCTGTTGAACGAAAATTACCTCCTACTTATACTATTCATAATACGCAGTCAAAAACTGTGAAGAAGATTCCAGTAAAAAAAGAAAAATTCGTGACTGAATCAAATCGAATTTCAGTAGATTCAGGTACTTCTCCTAGAGAAATAATTCTGAGTGATCAAATTACAAAACAAACAGTTGATAAAACAGAGAAATCACTTATAACGCATCTTATGCAACCACCTATGACAGTATCTGATAGGGATACACTACAACAACAAGACGCGATAGCTCTTGGATTTGTTGCAGAACAGTCAGTTAATGATCATGACCCATGTGTGTATTACAATATCAGCCCCAAGATATCAGATCAGCCTCATGTAGAGAATATCTCTTTAGATGACAAGTCGCCATTCAGAAAAGAAACTTTGGAGCTTCAAGAGAAATTATCTCTCTTATCAGAATGTGATGTGGCATTAATTAAAGGTCTTAATTCTATGCTAGATGAAATAGATAATCATTACGAGTCGCAAAAAAAGAAAGATCTGCAAAGTACTCATGAAATCTCATATATTCAATCAAAAGATCCAAAGTATGAAGAAAAATTGAATCTCACACCTCAAAGTAGGATTGATTCCTTAGAATTACTGATTTCGACAGAAAAAATACGAAAAGAGATATTTACTCCGAAGCTAACATCTCGGGAAACATCTTTAAAAATTTCAGCACATAAGCGGATACATGAGGATGATACGATGAGATTATCTGAAACTGCAGATTTCTCACCTGATAATACTTTAAATCGAAAGGACTATTATGAGCTAGGAAAATCAAAATCAATTGTCTCGGATGTCTCAAAAGATTATGCTGCTCCTAAGCCACCAAGCGAGCTAATAACTACTCCGAAATCAAAATTTATGACTTTAGATTCAAGTAAAAAACGAACATCAAGTTATGAAGATAAAGCACTTAAGAAAAAGTGTAAAAACAATTTTCGAATAAGTCCAATTCAAAACAAGAATAATTTTTCTAGGCCATCTAAGAACGATAGATTACAAAGAGTAAAGCCAAATAGTGAGCAAGGAGAAAACTTCAAAGAAAAACAGCTTAGGGATCTTACAGCTATAATTGAGAAAAATGAGGGGCAAACAGAACTGGGATATGATAAAAAGATGAATCTACTAACATTTAATTCGTCAGACTTTAATAAAGATAAAAATAATAATTTTATTCCGAAGATTCACCAGCTAAAACAAGATATTCTATTTAATGAATTCGCACAGAAGCCTAATTTAGTAAGTTTCGGGCCTCAGGGAGCACGTAATCTAGGAAAAATACAGATACCAAACCAGATATCGGCTAAACCAAAAAGCGTTAAAAGGTCTGAAATTTAATAAGTTATTTTGATGTTGTAATTACTAATATTTGGTTTAAAGGAATTTTCATGAGTGTAAATATAAAAGTTTGCCAAAAAAACCTTGGAACAAAACACTTGTTGAAGAGATTCACATAGATTCTCACTGTGGGTCTATAGGAGGCTCGTCTATGAGACCAGAAAATAATATAAATAATCCAAGAAATAATACCAGTCCAGTTACAGTGGGTATCTATAGTTTAAATACTAGCCCGGCATCAAAAAATCCGAATATAAGTAAAGATACGTGTGAGTTTAGCTTTAAGATTTCTACATCACCCGCCTTCCGAAGAGAAAGTCCAAAGCCAGGCTTTCAAGGCCTAAAAGTGACAGATGAGGGTAGTCCTATTAGTAAAAAGGATATTGGACAAATTTATAAGCGAAACCTCAATACCAAAACCGAAGAGCTTAGGTACAAAAAAAAGGAGAAAAATGATAATTTTCAAGATAAAAAGATATCAAGCTCTTTAAAATCGAAGACACTTTTAGCTAAGAGAGTGAGGGCAGGTTCATTATCACCGAGAATACGTAATAATAATCTTACTTTATATGAAACGACTGACAACATTGACTTTACAGACATGGATAGTCGCGAAGTTATTTCTCAAAAGGCGATGCATGACCCTTTTCGTACTCGAGATTCTAAATCGCAACGCCAGAATCATTTTTTACAGTTACTACAAGGTACTGTAACTAAAAATTCTAGAGTAGTGGGAAATACAAGCGATCAAGTAGTTTTAAGCAAGTCTACTAAACCATTTCAGCCAACAACTCTTGGAATAAGTGAAAAGAATAGTTTACCAGACAGTTCATCTATCAAAATCA
The DNA here is from genome assembly GCA_002918395.1 of Erysiphe pulchra. Taxonomy (NCBI): domain Eukaryota; kingdom Fungi; phylum Ascomycota; class Leotiomycetes; order Helotiales; family Erysiphaceae; genus Erysiphe; species Erysiphe pulchra. The sequence goes on along the minus strand of PEDP01000792.1, from coordinate 10,823 downwards.
AACAACGAAATGAGAAATGGAATATGGCAATTCGAACTCGTTACGAAGGACTATATGATAGTGTTCACGAAATTGCAGACGTAGGTTATATTTATTAGCATTTTTAATGATTGCGTACTAAAGAATCCAAGGACCTCATAACTCGTCTAGTGAGAGAAGAGGATCGAATGAAGTTACTAATCGACCAGTATTCTAGAAATGGCGCAAAAATTATCAATTATTTGTCCACTTATCGTGAAGAAGAGCAGACTTTGATCTTAGAACGCCTGGAAGCTGCAAAGACGGATATTCTAAACAAAGAAAGTAAAGCACTGACTACTTTGACCAAAATTTATGATAATATGCAAAATAACTCTAGAATAAACACTTTAACAGTATGGGAAAAAAAGAAGAACGAAATTCAGGCTATGATAACTGAAAATAGAAACCAACATAACAATTTTAGTTAGATATTCATTTGAGATAACTGTAAGTGAGATAAAGGTTCATTTTAATCAGAGCTGATGCATATTTATCATATAATGAAATTTCTATAATTTTCAGAAAAAGGATGAGTAAGAAATTTATTTTTCTTTGTTCAAATCAGATGAGCCTTTTTGGGAGTTTATGCCCTAGATTTGGGATTTTTTTAGCCAATTTCGATCTAAATTTTAATAATCAAATCAGAAAATTTTATTTAGTAAATTGAGAGCCAACAAAGAATATATGGGGGTGATGTTCGTTTCTCTAAAATTTTAAGCTTTTATACCACAAGCATGCAAATTTCCTAGCAAAAAGAGCCGTGATATCACGCTTCATCTTGCGTAAAAAGTACTATGCATGAAACTTTTGATATAAATTCTGTTGTGTGAGCTACAGAAGAGCAACAAAATTATGGCGTGTTAGTAATGAGCCTACAGAAAATTGGAAAAACTGATGCAACTGGAGTAACCACTTTCATCAAATTTTATTCCTTAAAAATACAAATCAGTTCATCCTGGCAAAGAAATGAACATCCCATTTATGAAGCTGGTACCGAGTTGTGAAATATGGGGAGTGGGTAGGGGTGGCAAATAAGTTATGTACAGTGAGTGGATTTTATGAAGGTAGTTAGTAGAGATTAGTAGTAGAAGTAGACAAATAGTAAGGATTGTAGGCCAATTAAAGATTCAGGTGTCCCAGAATTGTGCAAAGTGGGGGGGGGAGGGCATTTTTTAATTTTCTCGAGGTGGGCAAATAACATTTCCCTAATTTTATTGTTCAAATACATTTCATCTCTTCTTTAGAGAAGACTGACTCACGATACCTTTTGCATATTTTCCCTTGTCTTCTAAATACACCCTACGGACACACACATACCTTACCACTCCCTTAGACTATCCCAAGAAAGTTAGTATGAAATGCTCTACTTCTTCATTATCACAAACCTCGATTCAGATAAGCTGCTAATGCTAGTGGTCAAGCACTAGTTGGACTTTCCAGGGCTGATAGGTTAGACACATATCATTTGCGAATGTCTACAATAGAGATTAAGAAGCAACAAAATGTCATTGCACTCCTGTAAAACCAAATGAAATTTTTGCGGGATACTCGGACATGGAGAAAAGCTCTATAAAAAGAAAAAGCAGTCAAAATAAGATAAATCAGAAAATACTAATAATATTGACAATAATGTTTCGTCTGATAAAATTAAAACGGATAGTCCGACGTTTCAGCTGGACACAGCCACAGATTTTCATGTATGTAGAGATAAAATTGATTTCCAAATCATTCCAATGCTGTTCAAGTAAAAACTGCTGGCTGTGGTAGCCTTTTGCTACCATTGATTCGTAACAACATAGAAATTCTCAGTGGATCTTTACAAACGCTGGGACAAAAATATTGTATTTTTTCAACTGAGCAGTTGGAAAATAAGGGTCTTTCAATTCATCAGTCCCAAGGCTATTTATTTTGATGAGGTTTTGGAAAACACAAAAAGATGTCTGAGGACCCTGTAGTGACTGAAGTCGAAAATATAGCAGCGATAATAACTGCTAATTCTGATAAAATATCTGCACGTAATCGAAATTTTCTCATACAGTAAAATCACTTTTTGAGATTTCATTAATAATGGCTTATTTAGTTCAGATATTCCTTCACTATCTTTAGTAAAGCTTTATAAGGAAATAAACATCCTCTCTTTTGCAATCAAATTTAAAAAGCTCATGAATGACTAATTTTGGGGGTGTGTGTAGAGGACATTCGCATCTGCATCTCTGCATGTGACATTAAGTCACATGACCACAATCAACCATTGTCATGATATTTCCAAAAGACGGTGAAGCGATTTAGAGTAAAATGTCCATCCCTGCTATAGCCAATTATCTCCCTCTACGCCCAGTTAAGGCCCCCACAATATATAAAGCATAATCCCTACCCCCAACCCGGATCGATATGGTTGATTAAGATAGAAAATCTCAACCTCAATACAAACTTTATACTCTCCTACGCAACATTTATGAATACGAGGTTCCTAGGTTACCGAAGCAACTAAGCTGTTACCCACTTAACTTAAGTGTTCAAACGCTCGTAATCAAGTATGGCAGCTGAGTCTCTTCCGTTAGTCTACATCTAATTCTCGTATCGGGGCTCAGTACGAAGCAAGGATATTTGATAACATCCGGGCAAGGCAGAGCAAAGCACTAAATTTAAGACTTAAGCTTCTTGTATCATTGGTAACATGCAGCTGTGCAGGGGTATAAAATCTGTATTCAAAATACGATGTTAATAAGGAATTAGCGCTGATTTACATTCTCGATATAAGCCTTTTGCAAAACTTACATTCCTTTTCCATTCTTAACTCAGCTTTCCTCTATATTGAGTCAAATATACTTGCCCTTTCTCTTGTTTGGAATCAGAACTACATTTTTTCCCTCAAAAAATGAGATGAGTTCTTCTCAGGAGTCTCCATATATTTCGATATTAATTAACACAAGATCAAAACGTGTCCGATTTGCTACACTGGTGGATATTGGATTGAATTGAGGTAACTTGTTAAATTCAGTATGACTTGAATATGAGTTGGGTCTGGCAAATAAAAAGCATCGATTTTACAATTCTCTCTTTGGGATCGTTAAGGCTGCTTGGGAGTCGAAAACATCTTGACGGTAGTGATAACTGTTGAATGAGCTTATGCCCAATACAAAGTTCTTCAGTCTTTGTTCCATGTTCGTGATCCAAAATTATTTTTTACACTTGGTGGTTGAAATATACGTGCACCTTTCTTTGCTTTGCACACATCGTGTCCAGATTAGGCTTAGATAAAAATTTATAAAATTAATACCACCACGGAAATCTGCACGCTATTTATAGGACTGGACTGTATACAGTATCAGACGGCTAAATAGCTATTTGTAATTTGCTCTTGTGTCATTTAAGTATAAGTGTGGACAGATAATACACTGAACAGTTTCCAAGATAGTAACCTGTAGATCTGCCGATCTCTAGCCACATTACATACACATCAGAATTCCTTTGCGACGCTGTCACATCATGGTGTTGATTGGTAAAAGTCCTAGGTACTTACCAAGAACTGGCGTAATCCAGAACCTAGATAGCTGACTGCTAATTAATTGGACCGGACACCTTATTATCGAGCGGCAGATCAAACTTATATAGTTTTCTCAAGTTTCTATAAATGATACATATACAGATAGACTACGGAATTGGTGGTTCAAGGCAATCATCTCTTTCGAAACCGTTATGACCCGATCTCCCTGCCTGAATAAAATTCTGTGACGATATGAATTGTTAACGTTAGTTGTTCTCATACGATAGGGTCAGGAGTGAAATATAATTTTAAATTGTCCAAAAGTAATGATACATGCACCTTGAATATCTGCACTCTTTGGGGTTACATCATATCTAACGCACAGTTCTAGCACTAATCAGTCCAAGCAGAATTGAAGAAGATAGTACGATAATCTGTGAAGAGGTAATGGGCCGCGACGGAGGCTTTCATCCATTCAAGGGCAGGGTGAGTAGGCATTTTGGAGAATCGGTATGTCTTAATATCTTTTATCTTCCACTGAATCTTCTGCCATCGACATTTAAGGAGTTGGAATCTCGCTATGAAGTCTCGCACAAGAAGATGGCTAACCAAGAGGATCTACCCATATAAGCTGGCTCCCGAAGATGTATACCTAAGTTGTAAGTTTCTCGAAGCTGTAGACAGACCATGGTTCTATGAAGCAGCTAACAAGAAATCAGATTATGATATCAGGCGTAAGGTAGCTCCAACATTGACTTACTTTCCATGAGAGCTGATAGCAAAATACCAGTGACAAAAGAAGATGTGGATACGCTAAAAAATGATTGGCTCACTGACAATGTATGACTCTTTCTATCAGGTCTACGAGAGATAGCCAACTAATAGTACCGGTGATTTGATACAGACAATTGCTTTCTGGGAAGAATATCTGGAACGCGAAGAACTCTGCAAATATCCCTCGAGCCATATTGTACTCCTCCGTCCATCTATGGCTTTTATGTTGATGCAGACTCCTAACCCCCTTACGATTAAAGATGCACTACCAGACTTCTCAAAGACAACTCATGTATTTTTACCCATTAATGACGCCCGATCTGTTATTCTAGCTGAAAGCGGCTCACACTGGTCACTTCTCCTTGTCTCTATTATCGATGGCACAGCTTTTCACTACGATAGTTTAATGCCTTCAAATTATAAAGAGGCGAGACTTGCTACCAATAAACTCTCCATATTACTAGGAAGAAACCTACAATTCGTGAATTTAGATGATAGTCCTCAGCAAGAGAACAGTAGTGATTGCGGCATCTACGTATGCATACAAATGCGTCATTTGTTACTCAAGAGAGTTTTAAGTGCGAATTCTCAAGAAAAAGTTTCAATGAGCCTAGGAGGAAAATTAGTAGATGCTAACGGCGGTCGTAAAGAAATTTTGAGGACAATAGAAGGATATAGAAGGGAAGGAGAGAGAAGAAGATAGTGTGTCGCCCTTCCACCTGTCAACGCACTTTTATGTGATCAGGATATACTATAAAATACTAATTTTATTCGGTAGCAGGCAGGATGAACACCATTCCTCTCTCCCATTTGGAAAACGTAAGGGTCATTCAGGAAGCCCGCCTAGAATTGGTTCCTAATTTTCCAAAAAAACTACTACAGTATTCTGAATTTATTTTTAACATTATCTAACCGATCATGTATTAACCATAACAGTTGAACGATAAACAGCATTAGACGTTAATTCAGGTAGCGAAAGCAATAGGCATCACAGCTATTCTGTGTGTTAAGATACGGTCTTTACCGAATCTGGCGTGAAGTTGTTGACGCAGATACTGTTTGTAAATTTAAAAGTTGCGCATCACACAAATGCAACATGTCTTGCATTATCTAGAGAGCTGGGCTATGGTCTAGATATGTCGTGATCAAAAAACCACCGGATGCTCTTTTTAACGATAGAATATCTTGAACAAAGATAATAATTAAATCATCTTGTGTTAAAAATCAATAAATATAGGAAAATTTTAAATCCTCACTCCCACGTGACCTGCGCATACATACTCTTACTAGTAAATTCTCACATACATTGTTATAGGCAAGCTTCTCGTCATAAAGAACTATGTACACATCAAAACTACATTAAAAACAGATAGAGGAAACATCTACAAAATTTTAGGGACGCTGAAAAATAGGGATAAACCAAGTTTTACGTAGAAATGGTCATGTTTACATAAGGGGAAGGGGGAATGTTGTATCTATAGCGAATCATTCCTCTCTGGTCCATCGTAAGGATCTGAGTATGTAGTATTAAAGTATTGAATTAAAAGGTAAAACTATTTAATTTTGAATAAAATCTCTGTGTAGTAAAAATGAATTAAGCCCAAAGATATATCACCTAGCAGCAAGAATCTCTTGGCCCAGGTTTGCTCATTATCTTCTCTTTATCTTAAGCCACTATTCTTATCAGGCAATTCCATCCATCATGGCCTTGGTCATTAAGTTTATCACATATCCAAGGGCCATGTAGTATCTTGGTTGGCCTAAGAACATCAGCCGCCTTTCTTGCCGCATACTCGGACTCAGATAGTTTCCTTTGAATCAAAGATTCCGCAGCTAAATGCCTTTTAGATGCTACTCATGACGCATTGATCCTATTCAAAGCGCCTGGCTAGAGGCCAAACTTTCGGTTTGCTGGTCAAATGCTCTTGAGCGCCAATAGACGCAGCTGTGTATCTCTCCGTACTACCCCCATCTCTCGGATAAGGAACATTCATTTTCACAAGAAAGTCAATAAGAGACTGATTAGGCGTACGTACGTCAAACGAGGAAATCCCAAATTTTCTTTGATTAGAGGTTTGATATAAAGCAATACGACTCCGGCTTGTTCACGACACAAATAGGCATTGATTCTGGGGAATTTAGTTATACTTATGGTTTTCGATCATGCTTGTTTAGGCTTGAAACTATGAGCACTAACTAGCCTGCGATTTTTGAGCTTATTTGATTCCGAGGGAACACTTTGTGTGTATGGATCGCATAAGTTTTGCATGTACACTTCTTTTGTACTGTTGTAGAATATCTATCTATCAATCAATCTTTAAAGATTGTAAGACTTTAAGAAGCACTGATGTGTTTGCCTTTTTTTTTTTCCGATCGCGCGGTATACACCGTTGATCTCTCATTTCAAGCAGGTCTCTTCCTTATAACTTCCGTTATCTCAAGTCATGCAAAACCCTTTAGTCTAGGTCGAAATGTTGTTATTCACGAGTTCCAGTGAAGACAACGGGCTATTCATTTAATTATTGCTGAAAATACCATCAGGTCCTTTTTCAAATAAATTACTTGAAAGACTAAATTGTAAATTTAAAAATAAGTCTCTCCTGGATGGTTAGTCCCCTGAAAAATTGAAAATAACTTCGACTTAAAATATTTGTGAAAATAGCGAGTCAAAAGAATCGGCTAGCGGTCAAACCACTCAGACATTCAAAGTATTCAAAAGTATAATGTACGGGGAATTAAAGACCTGTAGACGAGAGTGTAGACAGCTACATTTAAAACATGTACATTGGCTGTGTAAACATAAAATACAATTCAATAGATTTTGCTGCTTGCAAAGGTCACGTGGGGACGAAAGGGGTGTGGATTTAATATTTTCCTTTATTTATACTTTATACAGCGAGTGATAACTGTAGTCTCGCCCCCTTTGGTGGATCTTTTCCCAAATCGTAGGCGGTAAGGCAAGCCTTACCCAAAATACTATGAAGAGAATATTATTTTCGCTTCAATTTCAATTGAACCCTGTCAAAATAATGAATATGTGAGACTTATTTATGTTACCTAGTCAACAGACTAACAAACAATATTCTGAATGATGGAAAAACAGCTTAAACTTTTTCTACTTAACTCTTCAAAATCTCTTAATATAATATCCGCCAAAAGGATTCAGTTTATAATAGATTCAAGACCCCACTTATATCTACCTGCAGTGGCTCGTAATGGCCAGAAGAAGGCTCGGATAACTTTGAGCATGAAGACACTGGCAACTCCAATAAGCAAAGCGACTCAACGTGTCACAAATAAAAGAAATTCTATAACATCAGCTCCTACTGACCAAAGACTCTTTGTTAGAATTCCACAAGAGCACGAGTGGCGGAAACTTTCACCTGCGGGAATTCGAGAAATAATTGTCCAAAAACTCTCAATATCACCATCGCCAATTGGAAAAATTAAGCCCGTTCACTCCGGGTTTGCCTTAAGCCCTTGCAGTACAGAAGCACGGTAGACTATTTTAGATGCAGGAAACAGCCTATTTTGGTCAGGAGCAAAACTAGAACCGGCAACTAATTGGATTCCTGTAATTATCCCAACTGTGCCATCCTCGATACGAAAGGAACAAGGGCAGGTGGAAATAAACCATTTAATGCTGTCAGATGAGGTTGAGTGAGTCTGCTCTATGCGACCTGCTCACGTTAAATTATACGGTAGAAATAAATCCGAGGCCCCACACAGAACGTGGATGGCACATTTCCCAAAAGCTCCACGTACGGGCTTTAGGGTGTTTGACGAATCTGGGATTGCGAGACCATTCAAAAAACAACAGCTGTTAGAGTTTTGCAAACGCTGTAATGGCCATCACCCAACAAAGAACTGCTCAAGAGCACCATCGTGTGAAAACTGCGGCTCAACAAATAATTTGGAAGACCTATGTATGGCGACCACTAAGTGTAGAAACTGTGGAGGCCCACACCGGTCCGATAGTCGAAGATGCCTCGCTCAGCCGACACGCTCAGGTGCTCCTACCAAAGAGCAGATGAAAGCATTTCGACAAGCAGGCGAACGGGAATTCCAAGCTGTACTTCGAGCAAAAGCTGCTGAAGAATCTGCCACTTCTGCGGAAGATTCTGACGTAGGAAAAATAAGTAGTCAAACTACTGAAGTTGATGCCAACGCCAACATCATCCCAGCGTCTCCTGTCGATAGCTCGATGGGTGACGCATTGCGATTATGAAGGGCAACCCAAAGGGTTGCTACCCCCTCCAGGACGTTCTCAGTTATATGTCTATTAACATCGGAAGAGGGGGCGCCACGCACGATATCGCATTAGCTCGTGCAGGTGAATTAACAATAGATGTGTTGCTTATACAAGAACCCTGGTGGTCTGACCGAACGAAGACTCACCCAAATTTTGACTTACATCTTCCCTTTGGAGATAACAGCATTCGACCTCGGGCGGCAACATATGTTAGGAAAGATCCTAAAAGATTAATCTCAATCCAGAAGTTTCTGTCTTCCCCATCCCGGGACTATTGCTGGGCGGAAGTGAACGAGACTATGTTTTTAAATGTATATAAGGCGCCTCATAATCCTTCTGCTGTCCAACCACTCCTTAGCTGGACACCTACACCTAAATCAATTGCAATCGGGGACTTTAATTCAGTATACTGGGCCTGGCAGCCTAGAGCTAACAGCTTTTATGGACAAGGGGAGGAAATAGAAAGATGGGCTGAAAAACATAATTTAACTTGTTTGATTGTAGGTGAGCCGACACATCGGGCTGGAAATACATTAGACTTGGCATGGAAAAATATCAAAGAAGCAACGGCATGGGTTGCGAAAGAAGAACGTATGACTAGTGACCACCTACCTATATGTGGCTTTGCACTCAACCCTCAACAGGTGAGAGAGAAATTGCCCCCTTCTGACGAAAAATTGCGAGTACCAAGAATAATGCAGCCATAATTTGCACGGATAGTATCACAATGGCTACCCTCACTTACAACTTTAAATAAAACTGCTGAGACGGAAATCTTTGCTCAGGATATATGCTGGGCTTTAAAAAATGCTTTGAAAACATTCAGTAAACGGACTAGCATAGGCAGTGGAAGGAATGCGCTATGGTGGACCCGGGACTGTAAGTTTGCACACTTAGAATATTGAGACGCAGTGGGGGAACTAGAGCGCAGTATACGGGCGAGCAGATTTAGAGCGATAGTTGCCTCGGCTAAAAGAGAGCACTGGAAAAGAAAAGTGGAAGCTATGAATTCCTCCCGTGACGTATTTAAACTCATGAAATGGGCGGCCCCTAGCATTACTCCTCCCCTTCGACATGAAGGACGTTTTATATCTGATGAAGCAGAGCGTGCGACAATTCTTCGTGATTGTCTCCTAGCACGATTCTCAGCATCTGACGACATACCGCCCTGTACAATATCAGGAGAAGGGTTTATCCCATGGTCGGAGGAGCTATCAGAGCTCGAAGTAAAAGCCTGTACAATTGGTAGTGGTAACACCAGCCCGGGAGCTGATGGAATTTCTGTTGAACTACTTGCAGCCTGTTGGAATCATATAGGTCCACATGCCACACTTCTTTTTCGAGCCTGTCTACGATTTGGCTACCATCCAACTTGTTTCAAGTTAGCAGAAGTAGTGTTTCTTCCCAAAAACGGACGTGATCCATCATCAGTGAAGGGATGGAGGCCAATTGCTTTGCTTTCTTGTTTAGGAAAAGGACTAGAGAGGCTTTTAGCCAAAAGAATGTCTTACTTAGCTATTACTTGGGACATAGTAGGTCGACAACAATTTGGGGCATTACCCAAACGATCTGCAACGGATCTTGTTTCTTGCGTGGTGCATGATATTGAGGAAGCAAAGACACAAGGCTGGGCCGCAACACTTGTGACACTTGATGTACAAGGTGCATTTGATGCAGTCTTGCATAACAGATTAATTAGGCGGATGCAGGCGCAAGGGTGGCCAAGATCGATTCTTCGATGGACTACATCGTTTCTTGAGGGTCGCAAAGTACAAGTTCGTTTCAAAGGGGGAGTTACGAGCCCAAAGGAACTAATGTGTGGGGTACCACAGGGGTCACCGATCTCTCCTATATTATTCCTTCTATACATGGCAGAACCAATGAGAAGTGGAAATACTGTGTTACGGTTCAGCTATGCTGACGATGTTGCAATCCTTGGCTTCGGACGAACAGCTCTAGAGTCAGCAGTCGCAGCAAAGAGAAGTTGATAATTTAACAGACTGGGCAAATAGAAATGCTATACTATTTGATACCGAAAAGTCTGAGGTAGTCCATTTTCCCGGGCGGAAGAAAGTAGACCCCGTTGGAGTAGTAGTTAGTGGTAGAACGATTGAACTGGATGACTACATTCGCTGGCTGGGAGTTTACCTTGATCCCCAACTCTCATTCAAACATCACGTATCAACCTGGTGTGGTAAGGCAATTAAGTTAGCTCAGCATTTACGGCGCCTAAATTCAGTAAAAAGAGGAGCTGCCCCTAAAGCGTTGATAACAGCGATTGATTCTTGT
>PEDP01000791.1:0-17518 GCA_002918395.1 Erysiphe pulchra | reverse complement strand
TAACGACATCAGAGACAGTGGTAGCAGAGGCAGAGGAGACTTAAACGGTATATGTGGATTTGTGTTTTAGCATTTGTCCCAAATCATTAGTGAGTGACTCTCATTATTGGTTGGAACTAAAACCCTGGTCGCTTTCGTTTAAATTGTTCCTAATGCTGATTGGAGAGAGCAGTCGAGAGAACAGGGGAGAGGGGTAAGAAAATAAGAAAACGGCGTAAGAATTTGATGATTCCCAGAAATTAATCAGTCAGAACTAAAATCTGGCGTGGCTTGACCAATTAGATAGAGTAATTTTATGGATTCTTTAGCCCTGGTTTCTTTCGGTAATAAATTTTCTAGTGCTGATTGGAGTTTACAAACTCTAGCTTGCTGTGGACCCTAGTACTGACAGGGCATGGTCATTCAATGGAGCAGGGCAGGGACGTAAGAAAATAAGGAAAGGGGGTAAGAATTTAATGATTCCCATAATTTATTGTTTTTATACTAGGTACACTCAGACATCTCTTTTGCATCCTGCACAAATCTGTGCAGAGCGTTTTTGTGTGAGTCCCCCGCGAGGCTGAATAATCAAAAAACCCACTAAAAACACCAGAATTCCAACATCATCAGCTTTGACGCCCAACGTCATCTTCATTTATTAATATCTAAATTTAATAATTTCTATACACTAAGTAGTATCAAATTTACAATTTCCATAGTTTTTCCAGCAAGATTCAAGTTTCTGGGGACTAGTGACGGGTTAAATAAAATGAAGTATTTTTCAGAACTTCTATTGACATTTAACTAGGCCTGTAAATGCTATTTCTCAACATTCATTTTTGCTAAAAAACCGAAAATATAATTCAGAATTGGAAGCGACATTTATTTTCATTTTAAGGAAATAATTGAACAAGTATTGAAAGATATGTGAGACTTTAAATCTGGAAAAGTTATCAATCTGAAGATTTTGATGTGGATTTTGCTGATTAATCATCACGTGGAAAGTTTAAATTCCCACACAAAAACGCTCTGCACAGATTTGTGCAGGATCCAAAAGAGATGTCTGAGTGTACCTACTGAACAATGATTTATCTATTTTAGCGTAGTAAAGTTCTCAAGTTCTCTCTCCTTCTCCTACCATTCAAGACATATATGTATATTCTTTCCAAAATACATTTCATTTCTAGACTTTCTTCACATTTCATTCTTTATAAAAACTTGATTATACCCCGCCCCTTTGGCGGCCTATGGGGGAGAGATTTACTGATGATCTTGTATCTTGGCATTTCGGCTTTAACTAAGCGAGAACTGTACAAATCGATCATGATTTGAATAACTTTGCATCCTGTGTAACAAGTGCTTAAGACGCAACCAAAATTTCTAGTTTAAGTTCACGCGTCAAAAAACACACAGGCATATAATAATTCTCAGTAAAAACTGTAAGTTCAGATTGATCTAGGAAATTATACTTATACATGTAAATTGAGTATGCGTACAGATAATAATCGATATAATGAAAAATATGGAGAATAACCCAAAACGAATTATTCGAAGTAGTCCGGAAGAAACGGATAAAATTTTTGAAACTATTGAATTTAACGATGAGCAAGAATTCTCTGAATGGCTTGAGTCTGAGAAAAACCAATTGAGTGGCTAGCAAAACCATCAAAAGCAGTCAACAAAACCAATGATGATGTAGGTATTTAATGCTAAATCATCGCTTTCCTAAGTTATTTTAATAATTTTAACTTAAACTGCCACCAATCCGCGTGGAGGTCCACGTATCTTTGAGTAGATTCGAAATTACCGTTGTCCTTGCTGGTGGTTACCGAAGCCCTATTGTCGAAAGAAGAATTCACGGATGAATAAGAAACCATCGCAGAAGATCGGCTGTCTAGCCTCAGTCATAACTAGGAAAAAAAAAGAAGATAAAGTGACAGTAGTTTATGACCTGCTGCACCAAGGCCATGATCTTAATTCTCTCCAAGATATGTGGAAATTATTACTTTCACTGGGCTTAAGAACATGGCTAACAAAAGCAGTGGCTGTTGGCTTAAATTATGATGCTATTAGGAATCTGACGCGACCCGATGAGATGACCTTCACAGTGCTGGAAGGTCAACCTATTAGTAAAGGAGATCAATTCGACATATCCGAACTTATTCGGATTACTAATCAAGACTTCAACAATTTCAGGCGCTGTCATCTTAAAAATACATGATGACTTAGTTCATATTGTCTAGAAAGTCCTCGTAAGTATGTCGATCTTCCAAAAGAAGAAGGGGGGATAACAATTTTTGAAGAATGAAATGAAATAAGAAATCGGTATAATTTGGATGTTTTATTTTAGTTTCTACCAACTTTTAGGGAGCTAACAGTATGTATTACCGATTTTTAATTTGCATTCAGAACTAAATGGTAAAACTATGCTTCAAACGTACTCCTCAATATTATGCCTTGATTCTACGCATAATGCCTGTTATGCGTTAGATGATAAAAACCGAAAGGCATTCTTATATTCAATGGTGGTAAAACACGACCTGGCGAGATGTGGCACACCCATGATAACCTTATCGGAAGCCCAGGGTCCAATCGCGAAATGGCTAACTTGGTTGAATTCATGCGTCTCTTTAGTGGAGTCACCAATCTTTATGATTGATTGCTTCTGGACAGAGATGGTAGCTATTACTAATACTTTTAGTAAACTCTTCTTTAGCTTCAGATTTTCTGCAGGGGGCATAAGACGATTTGCCAAGAAATGCCAAGAAACAAGGATAAACAATTAACGTCGCGCCAAGAAAGACGAGGCAACGTCTACATTATAGTATCTATATTATTGAGTCCCTTGTATGGCACCCCCGATCTGCATAGTCAATCCGAGTGTTATTCTATCATACTTATGTTTATCTTTTTGCCCCATACCTCTTTTTCCCCGGCAATGGTCTTGATGCACCGACGAAGATCAGGTTAGTAGTATTTTAACACACTGAGACACAATAGTAGCATCAACTTCAAATATTTACATAATGCTATTCGTTATTTGATGTCTCAAACAAACCATCATCTTCGGGCGTCAAGTCCTACTCTGCACCTCCACGTGGTGGCGCCTTGGAACCCTTTCTCTCGTTAGAAAGGAGTCTAGCAGAAAGGCATCCTACCCTTCAGGATCCCCATTCATTTTCGCGGGACTCAGTGGGCTTCCTCTACATCTCAAACCCCTATCACCCTCTCTACGAAGCATCCCCACGACTGTCCCAGGAAGTCAGAGTGAAGGGCTCTGCACTTCCAAATCCACAAACCCTAATGAAAATAAGCCGGTGGCGCAAGTGGTCAGGTGCTGGTTGGACTTTCTAGGAGTGACAGGTTGGATTCCTGTATGACTTATTGGAGGGGGACTGCGGCTGCTCGTCAAAAAAAAGTATAGGAGGAATGGATGAGGTTTTCTCCCGACGAGTTTTTCCCACTGGGTTTTCTCCTTAGGTTTTCCCTCAGTCTGTGGCCTTTTGGGTCATAGTGAATACGTTCCTACCCATTCGACCTAATGTAACTAGCATCTGGATGGTGTATTGGGAGAAATTAGGCACCGGGTGGGCATTGCTGTAGTTTGGAGGACCATGTATTCTAGATATCTTCCATACTTGTCATGTACAATGTACGCTGGCTAGAGCCGTCACGATAAAATACAAACAAACAAACAACCCATCATCTTCTGCCTCAATTATACTGAAAAAGACATTAAAAGCTTCTGATTTATCAATAAAGTAATCCCCGATCTCTTTGATAATTTTTTCATCGGGCTACGATTGCATACAATTCCGGGCTCATATGAATTACCAATCTGCCTATACCTAGCTATTCAAGATCTATTGTTGATCAACAGAATCTAGAATGAACTAGAACGCGTTGTTTGGATGATAGGTATCATCTTCTTTCATCTAAGAAGCCGCTAGTTCTATAGTACCGATACTTGATCATCAACTTATGGTTGATATAGGTGTAGGCCTCAACGTCTCTGACTCATTCCTCTCAACTTATTCAAACAAAATGATGCTTGCGAAAGCTTCACGACCAGTGGAGAGATTCAAGAAAGCTCGGAAAAGTGAAATGAAGAAATCAGCAGATACTGTCTTAACAGAGATAACTAATATAACCTTTCCTTTTGTGTGTATTTGTTTCAAAAGCTGATTTTGGAAATGCGTCTGTCTGACACTTTTTTCCTGCTGCCTCTCCCTCGCGTTGAGTTGATGTTAACTGAGATCAAAAAGGTGGTTCTATGACGGTGCCAGTAGGTCTACTACAAAGTCTGATGATTTCAAGTTATTAAAATCGTAATATAAGATCGAGAACAAGACAAAGAGCTTCAAGTATTGACTTGCTAATATACTAATGCGGGTGAATATTCTCTAATTTTAATATTCCCAATGTTGATTCCATCCATTTCTTCATTATGAAGCTAAAAGATGAGCCAATGGTCGTTATCCACGCTCTGCTACAATATGGATCAAAAAGTGATCCCGTACTGCTTTAAAGAGAACCCAATTGCCTTGGTATCATACGTAATACAAGTGGAGTAAGGTGTGGAATGAATCCCAAAATAGAGGCATGCTTAACTCAATTGGCGTGCGTATTTTGTCTACGTTCTGTAAAAGAGTTTAGATAGAAGTTAGTGATCCCAACTCTACTATTCTCAATTATTTTTAAGCCTTCTATATGACTATAACTTTCGATATCCACTTTTTGTCTTTTCCAATCAAGAGGAGATTACTATTTTTGGGGGGTCTTTTGAGCTTCTATTTGAATCTTAGCTTGTTTTTGAAAAGACTGATGAGAAAATCTACCGGTGGGCTCATGATTACGTTCTCGATACGTCAAAATAATTATCTATCCCATGTCCATTTTATCCAGGTCATAGCAGACGAATGGACAGTCGATTAGTTTACAGGCGGTACGTCTTTTTTCTTCATCAAAAATATAAAACTTGTCGCCGCGTTCTCATCGGAGAACTGCTTTATATACGAGGCCAGTCTTTTTAGAAGTCTCTTTGTACGTCTTTTTACAATAGCTTAACACTGACTATCTACATGGGCTTGAACAGTATCTATTAATGCACTAAGACTAGGATAGACTGTATCCGTAGAAAGGAATGAGATTCATGATAAAAATTATAATTTGAAAATCAACATTGGTAAGTCAAGATGAGAGTAGAGTATTGTAAATAGAGATGTATTTAAAAGATGCACACTAGTAAAAACATATAAATAGTTCATTTAAGTTGGCCAGGAAACAGTGCTCAGATCGAGCCCACTAATATCGCTAAGCCTATTTTGGATTTACAGAGGGCATATGTAGGAAATGGGGAGGTACGAGAAGCATTTACCTATATAAATGGCTTAGCGCACAGAGATTTAGCAATTGATTTTTAAAAGTGTGTCTACAGGTTTATGTTTGTCAAAGTCGTGATATTGATTCCTCTCCTTTTTGCGATTTCTAGTCAGAGATTTCTAAATATTGCAATATTTGAAAATTCTTTTCTTTAGACCTATTAGACTATTTATTTATGCGACTGAATTGAGCTTTGACAAACGTGACAAGGTGCTAGTGCATCAAGTGCGGGATGTCTTTACACCAACTACCAGCAAGTATTAGCCCTAACCGCCGTTAGATTACGATGTGGTGATCGATGGGCTTAGCATCCATCAAAGATTGATTGTGTGATTTGATTGATGGAAGGATTTGACCAAGCCATTGTTATGTTGGTAAGTCAAGCTGGATGGAGGTCGTGCGTACAAGTACTCCGAAACTAGATCACTGAGTGACCAGAAAGTTATCAATTTGTTTACAATAAGTGATACTAATTTCGTGTTTTTCTCCTTTTAACGTACTGCTTCGAGAAAATTGACAGTATTAATTTTTTTACCTCGAGACCTTGGCAATTAGCGATTCTTCTCGTCCAACTTTCTGACCTTTCCACCCTCCCATCGTCTTCTAATCCCTACATCACCACCAATTTTCGTTCAAATCGACCATAAGAGCCGGCATAGTAGAATCTACCCCGTTTTATATCTTATGAGCTGGATTGTAAGGAATTAATGTCATTCCAAGGGACTCAAAACGCGCTTCATGAATTCTACCACACTATTGTACAATGAATCTAGCATGATCATTTACTTCATCCCTTAGCTGAACGGTTACTAGTTTCTCGTTACGTCGCTTTGCTAGAGAAAACTTATCAATTTTCGATTTGACTCTCTTGACTAAAGAAAAAGGTGGCGTACCTTCAAGTAATTTCTTCCAGAGGTAGTTAATATTACTCTTCTTTACTGTACACATATCAGTATATAAGATTGATGCCAATTAGTACTGGGTGTTGAAAGTGTCGCGGAATATGATTGTGCGCGCCCAATCCGCGGAACTTTTTGAATCCTTCCATAATTTCACACGTTTTTGGCCCATACTTGGAAAATAGATCTCTGAATAACTACCTTTGAGAAAACCGGCCAGATTCTTATTGGATTCTACTTTTCTTCAATAAAATGACGCATAGGGAAAGTCAAAATGAAAGATTGGTAAGTTTACCATTGTGAAGAAGGCTTTTAATGAGCAACTAGCAATCCCTCGGCCAATGGAAGAAGTGAAGGATTAAGCCACTATCATAGTATGATAGTATGGTGAAATTGTGGTCATGAAACACGTTTAAATGTATAGCTGGGCAGACTACAGCGAACCCGAGGGTACACCTCATGAATCTGTGTACCGAAAAAGCCATGAGGAAAATTGTAGGAGCCGAAGCAAAGAGATAAATTAACAAGATAACTAAAAGACTACATGATCTGACCGTGTTAATTTTGAGATCTTCTTCTCTATTGTGTATGGAAACATGCATAGAGGATGGTGATAGAATTGCTTTGCTTGTAAAAACATGATTACGTAACAAGTTAATTGTTGTGGGGTGTAACCGAACGATCGATTAATTGATGCGCGTATTGTGAATTGTGAACAGGCTCGTAATCTATTTTCTTAGAGTCCGTTCAGCGTACTTTTGGTCTGGCCTAGCCTCGAGACGTTTCCTCTCAGTATCTGTTCATCCCTTTGCCCTTCCTAAATAGAAAATAAATCATGGCAACTCCATCGCTTAGACGCATCCGAAGAAATTGGTTCGGAGAAAAACAAATTATATATTTTAATTGGCTAACGAAAAATCAAATTCAAGCCTCCTGCTCAACCTGAATATGCATGACTGTTCGCCACGACTACTAGCCATTACGCCTTGCTTTGCTTGTGGTTATCTCAAATATTCTAGATTTAATCAATTTACATAGTAATCCTACTATCGCATATTTTGCACACCATCTCCGAGAGCAATCTCCGGCCTCCTAACATGCTCACCACGACGAATAAAAATACCCAATGAAAACGGAAACGACGAGGCTTCCACTGGAGAGAATTAAATTCCTGATTTTCAAAAATGCCATCATCACAGATTCATGAAGGGGATCTTAGAATTGGCGACAGGGTCGAAGTACCAGGAAAAATGCATGGGACTGTCAAATTTATTGGTACCGTGGACAATAAGAAGGGCATATTTGTTGGCGTTGAACTAAGTGAAGAGTTTTCTTCTCGAGGCAAGAATAGCGGTGATGTTGATGGGTATGGTATCATAAATTGAATACCGTTTTTCATTGCTTTCTAACCATCAACATTAGTCTTTCTTATTTTGTCACTACAATACCTGGTGCAGGCATTTTCCTTCCTATAAATAGAGCCACCCGACGTATATCAGCTTCAACACTAAATGAAGGATCTCTCACGTTGATTCCAGAAACTCCAGTAAATGGCGGATCTAAGACCCCTAGCCAAGCACCAAATAACCTTACGACACCTACAACAAGTATTTCAAGATTCAATCAGTCTTTTGGAGTCGGGCGAGCTCCAAGTCCACAATGCCGAAATGTTAAACGTCCATCTTTACCACGACCAGAGTCACCTTTGAGAAAGCAGCAATACTCCCTAAAGCCTCCGAACTTATCACCAAGCGGAAAAACACCTATGAAACATGGCAATTCAAACATGAGGAAATTTGGACAAAGCGTCCGAGGTACGCAGGACTCCCGTGATTCTAGTAGGAAAATTGCCGGAACCCCACGATCCCTTACAAGATCTGGCCTAGCTAGTAGAAGCACATCCGCTTTGGGCCATTCCTCATACGCTCAGCTTGACCAAAGAGCTACACCAATGGGCTCTCCGAAAACTAAAAAAAATGCTTCTCAAACAAATCTTGAATCGTTATATAATAAGAATTCATCAAGTAATGATGAAAATTATCGGTTAAGAGCATTGCTTATAGAGCGGGATAGCAACTCAAAGAACAAGCAATTAGTCTTGCAGAGATGGAAAAGGCTCTTACAGAAGTTCAGAACGTTATAGATTCTGATAATAACAGTAGAACTAATAGAAATGGTATTGATGATAGGGATGTTATCCAACTTCGTGCCATGCTTCGAGAAAAAAATGAAAAAATCTCTATGCTTACCACAGAATTTGATGCACATCGGGCTGATTTCAGGAGTACTATTGATACATTGGAGATGGCAAGCTCAGAAACAGAACGTGTATACGAGCAAAGAATCAATGAAATGATGCAGGAAATAAATGATTTATCAAGTCAATCTGTAGATGTTAATAATGTGGCAAAACATCTAAAACAACTTGAGGAATTAGTTCAAGAACTTGAAGAAGGCCTTGAAGAGGCAAGAAGAGCGGAAGTTGAAGCTCGTGGCGAAGTTGAATTCCTGCGTGGTGAAGTTGAGCGAACTCGAGCAGAACTAAAACGTGAAAGAGAGAATATAAACAGAAACAGTATTGGGGCAGGTAGTATTACCAATGGAGTAGTAGTATCTAAAGAGCTAAAGCAACGAGATGACGAGATTCGTGGTCTGAAAAAAATTATTCATTCTCTTAGTCGAGATTCCGTACAGGATCTAGTTGAAGACTTATCAAGGCCATCGACACAACTTCGCTCTTCATTTGGTGAAGGTATAAGATCAATTGAGACACAACGGGACTCTAAGAATATAAAGAGAGAGTCCAGTGATACTTCTCAAATTGCTGACGCAAAAACCAATACAGTTAGTGAGCTTCAACGGGAAGGCGATGAGCTTCACCAGGAGAGTATAGGTGCTCTTCATGCTAGTGCACCAGCAACTCATGGAGCTTCAGTAGTTAGTAATTCTCAAGGAAAAGTTGTGAGCTTAACTGATCATGGTTCCCGCTCCGCTATGGACTACAAAGCTCGAGCTCTAATTACTGAGACTGGCTTGGAGAGTGACGCTTATTCCTCCGCAAATGAGAGCTTTTGTGAGCTATGTGAGACTCCGGGTCATGATATATTGATTTGCTCCAAAGTTTTTACTTTAGGTTCGAATCGTCCACCTGCATCTGTGAAAAACGATAATGACTTCCTAGCTCCATACTCTGATGATAAATCAAGTTTACCGCCCAAGAAAGTTTCAAAACCTCTTTCTGAGCAGGTGATAATAAATTCAATAGAAACAGAGCCGACTGCCGGCAAGGAAAGCGGTGTGATTGATATGGATAAATGGTGCGCTGTTTGTGAGCGCGATGGCCATGAAAGTATTGATTGTCCCTTTGAAGATACTTATGAGCAAACATTAATGGATGATTGAAATGGTGCAACATTTTCTTTCTTTTTTACCTAGTAGTGACTTTTACGAGGTTAGGCATTTGGATCCTTAACCTTCATGATGCCAATGGCGCGTAATGAGAAAAAAATCAGGATTACGTCTTACATTACTTTTTATCTCTAGAAGTCTATGACAATTGAATTGACATGCTTCCAATAAAACCACCTTAGATTCTAAATCCTCTAATGAATGCCTGTTTTTATCTAGAATATTTACATTTTTGATTCTTCTGGAGAACTTGCTTGAGATCCAACGAATTCCTTCCTCTCAGCAAAAATCTCTCTCTCTCTCTCCATATCCTTCGTCCCTCGAAATACAAAACACCAAGTTAGAGCTTTTGGTGGGGGGGGGAAATGGATTTTCTTTTTCCCCCACCTCCAGCGTTTTAAGTGTCTTAAGTTATTCTTTTTTTTAAAAAAAGGGAAAAAGCTTCAAAAACCCTTTCTCATCAGGAAAAAAAATTAATATTATTTTTTATAGTCTGAATGAAAAGAAAAATAAGAAAATGTGGCAATAGAGTGAGTGGCTGAGCAAAAAATCACAGTAAATCGCTTATCCGGTATATGTATAAAAAAAAAAGAAACTGTTAGATGTTGTTAGACTTAGCATCACAGTATTTCATCTTTGATCCCATTCAAAGCGCCCGGACTAGAGGCCAAAATTTCGGTCTGCTGGTCAAATGCTTTTGAGCGCCATTAGACCTAGCTGTGTAACTCTCTCCGTGATACCGCTATATGAGACAAGGAAAATTCATTTTCACCAGACAGTCAATAAGAGGCGTATGTCAAACGAGGGAATCCTAAATTTACTTTGATGGGAAGCATTCTCTTATGAAGTTAACTAAATCATCGCGAGAAATGAAATTTTTTTTAAGATATCGAAGAGCCAAGGTCGAAGTGTTGTTATTCACGAGATCCAGTTAAGACAACGGACTACTTTTTAAATTATTGCTGGTAATATCATCAGGTCTTTTTTCAAATAAATCGTCTGAAAGACAATATTGTACTTTTAAAAATAAGTTTCTCCTAGTTGGTTAGTCCTGTGAAAAATTGAAAATAACTACGACGTAAAATATTTGTGAAGATAGCGAGTCAAAAGAATCGGCTAGTGGTCAAATCACTTCAGAGATTCAAAGTATTCAAAAGTATAATGTAAGGGGAATTAAAGTCTTGAAGACAAGAGTTAGACAAATATATTTGACATATCAACATTGGCTGTGTAAACGGATACAATTCAGTAGTTTACTTGCAAAGGTCACGTGGTGGTGAGGAAATAACGAAAGGGGGATGAGGATTTATCATTTTTTACTTAATTTACGGCTCGAGATAGTAACATATCCCAAATCCGTACTGAATTGGATATTTTACTTTCTTTGACGATTGCTTTAAGACTTACACTTTGGAAAGTTACTAAAAATTTATAACGATGTAAATTAATTAGCTGAAAAATGGATAAATCTACCAAAAATCCCCATAGCCTGCTGCTGTCTCTAAGTCATCCACATTGAGAAAGTCTACACCTTCAGTCATTAATTGCCTCCAAATATTATTACGCGTACTTGCAGGCCATTCAGGTTGGTCCCAGTAACGTAGTTTAATACCTTTCCTATGAGCAAATTTTAACTGGACTCGCAACAATTGAAGCTGCGTTTGATTAAGTCCTATGTCAGTCAAGGGACCAAAATTTGATGAGAATGAATCAGACGTTGTAAGGGACACGTGGTTGGTGATTCTAGGATTACTCAAATTTGCTATGGGTGTATCGTAGAAGTAGTCTCGGGGGTATATATTTTCTACTAGTTCCAAGGGTGTAGCTCCAGTCCCTATGACTGTTATCGCACTTTCCTTTAACTTTCGACCGTCTGTGGATGTAAGATATCCTCTAGAGCGCCTATGATATATCAGATTGAGGTTATCCAGGAGAATAGTGACATATGAAAAGGAATAGGTTCAGCTTCAGAATAAGTGAGAACCATTGAAATAAAGTGAACTTTGGAGGGAAATCCGAGAAAACTTTCTATAAATTTCAAAATTAAAGTAAATGTCTTGTCAAAGACCTTGAAAATTTAAAGCCTCTGAGCTTTACGTATCAAGCTAATTCTGCTTGAATAAACTACTTTTAAAAAAGCCATGATAATTCACTAGAAAATTATGTTTAGAAAATTGCCAGACTTACAGGGGCTCAAGAGCTTTGACGACAGCAGGCCAGGTCTTATCTCCATCTGTCTTCAAGTCTATATAGAGATACAAGGTTTGGTAATGATTATAATCGTAAACACCATTATGAGAAATTGGGAAAGGTCGAACGGATGAATCGGAGCGTGTCGGATTCTGATGATTCAGGGTCTTCAAAATAGGATTTATGTATAAACTTTCGAGAGTCCGAGAACTAGAGAGAGATACCAGCTCGTGGCCCACGTAAAGAGTATCATTCAATAGCCAGACATCAGCTTCCACTGAAATTGCTCCTACACTTAGAGCGCTGTAGAAAGGAAGAGGTTGTAAATCTATGCATCAATCTTTGTTTAATATAGCCCATAATCTTTTAAAAAAAGAATTTGTTGAATTACAGTCTGACCAGCAATGCCGCAATTAGAGACGGGACTCACAGTCATTATGTGAATGAATAGCTTTCTATATGACGCTGTTAGAAATTTCGGGTTATAAAATGTGACAAAAAATAAGGAGACTAACTGGCTTAATACCTTGAGTAAAGCTTGTAGGAAATACAAGAGATGGCCCGGTGTAAGCCTGTTTAAGAACCTGTTGCAAACCAGGTGGAAGCCTGGGAGACTGAGGAGTCAAAGCAAACACCTCTTTCGAGTAGATGATCAAGTTAAACGCCAAATAGAGGCTGGCGATTATATTAATCATTGTTGAGTGTATCAGCAGTGAAAAAAGAATTGTAGAGGGCCTAGTGGTGTATTTTCAATGACCCCGAGATAATATCGAGGTCAGTCACATCTACTCTAAATGGATTTCAGTGTCTTTTGCATTCTACCAATATTGATGCAACTGCAACATACCCGTTTCTTTTGGATTCTTGTTATTTTTAGACTAGCCTGATCTGATCCTAACGCAATGGTTGCCTTAGACAACTCTATTAATGTAGTTTTCACTCTATCATTCATTTCACCGCGTCAGAAGACAGTTATGTATCTCAAGCCTACTTAAAGAGAAAACACATCTAGCGAATCTAGAAATTTTCTTCAAAGTTCTAACTTGAATAAAAATTTAGAGGTATTTATGCGTTACACAATATTTCGACACAAGAAATGATACGAGGTTACTTTCTGAACATTTACGGGAATACGATAGGTATTCAGTAGCTAACTTGATAACATAAAGAAACTGAATCGCAGAGCAAATAATTTGAATCAATCGAGAACTTCGGTGTGGAAAATTGGAAAGACCGCCAGTATATGAGAATAAATTGATTGTAACTTTGTTTCAATACATTTTTTGATCTTAAAAATTTTACATGCACTACAGCTCTTTACCCAGAAAGATTATACAGGACGTTATTTTTTAGTAAACCATGACTCTCCACTAACAACATGAATATTTTCATTTATTTAAAAACACCGAACCATTTCGAAACTAAAACTCTTCAAAAGACTTAAATACTCTTATATCGTAATTTTTTTAAACGTGTAGAACCTTCATATAAGCCGCGATCAATTGCTGCTGCCACAGTCAAAGTCCCACCAACAATAGCGCAAAGTCCGCTTAGGAAGCCTGTGAAGCTCTTGCTTCTTTCTTCTCGGTTAACAATTTTCATTGGAGAAATGTCCTGTTCAAGTTAGTTTCGAAGTTGTGTGACTTAGAAAAGAAAAGGACGCACATAGGAGAAAAAGACACCTGGTATACCTCCACGAGCATGGATTTTTTCTTTGTGTCCGGAGGCTGAGTCATCACCACCTCCAAGACTTCTGCGGTGACTGGTAACCGAATACTGGTGTGTTTCAAGGCTCCCATCATCTTTGCGTCCATAAACTCCAAGACTAGCGCTTTCATCAAGTTCGTGATATTGATGGGCAGTTTTTTCCCAGCCCAGTGGTAAATACGATGTAGAAACTACTTTGATGAAGTACATGAAATTATGTGCCGGCTCATCTGTTGATTGCTGAGTGTTATCAAGCGGGTTTATATGGTTATCTGTCCGTAGTACATTTTGTTTACTCAGTTTCATTAATGCTGTCTGGGGAAGCTGTGGGCCAAAACGTAGTGAATGGACGTAATGTGTAAAAACATGGCCTCCAGGTACCGGAGTGTCAAAGTAGTTGTTTAGATCATGAACGTGAACATTGCCATTGCTGAAACTTCTTCCAGGTGCAATATGAAAGTTGCCGACCACCTTGTTCACTCGAATAGTTCCTTCAATCCTGCAGCCTTCATTTCTTTGTTCGTCAAGTCTTTCGGCGTAGTGTTCTCGCTCGCATTGCTCCACACTATCACCACGTCCAAATGCCCAAGAATTGGTTGCATAGGCCTCTCTCACTTCATCACAGGTATTACAACAACCTGGTTTTTTTGCATTAGATGGGGCTGTTGCTCCATAGCAGGGTCCGCAGTAGTTTGGATCTAGGTGTGTTGCCTGATCATCGCCGTGTCTATATTGAACCGGTTGGCACATTTACATGGAAAAATTTAAAGACCTACAAATCTAAACTTTTAATATCAATGACATGACCACCATCAGCTACTGATGAGAGTCTAACTTTATTTATGCCATGCATGATACCCGTCTGTTGTTCTCCAGATACGTCCATAACATCCAAAGTAAGCAATTCACAAGGAATTTTAGGGAAAGTAATGTTGAGATGTATCTCCATCTTTTCACCTATATAATAGATTTAGCTGTGCCAACAGTCAAAAGCGCGAACTACATACCCCTTCCTTTATCGACGATTAGTTCTGGTTGAACCATAACACGTCGGAAGTCGCTCCATTCTCCCCAGGCTAACCAAAAAATTACCAGCAATGAAACTATCGTGACTATTCCGCCGGAGGTTGTACGAATCCGGGCCTCGTCAACAGTCTTTGTGAAAGCATCAAGCCTAGTAAATCTTGATTTGGGAGGCATTGCCAAAGATTGGACAGATATATCGAAGCGGGATAACGAGCGGTAAAAGTGAGTGTTAAAGAGCCGCCGATTGGAACTTAACGTCAATCACAAAATCGAATAATTTTCGAAATAATCTTTGCGCCTTTGATACTCAGAGCATTCGAACAGAAACATGAGTCAGAGATTAACTCTGTAGTTTGGGAAATGTTAGGGTTGGTATAAATCAGCAAAAGGTGTTCAAGTAAAACTATCAGAGGGCTCGTGCTGGAGCGTTAATTTCCATGTATTATATTGAGGAAGCGCAAATCTGTCAATAGAGAAGGATTTCACTGTGAAGCTTCGGTTCATATTGAATGTATTCTTGCTTTACACTGATCATTCCAAATGTAATGTAGATGTTCTTATAAGCTTCTGTAAAATTCTTCCGAAGATGCTTTTACCCCATTTACATCAATTTTGTCCCATGCAAATTTACAACAAATGGTCGGATATTCCGCTGTTTAGTGTTAATTAGAAATTAAGACTTCTTTGCTACATTTAAATTTTTCTTTGTCTTTTTTCTATGGTGTAAGGATATAAAGCCCAGGTGTCTTTCTCAGGGAAAAAACTGATTTAGAACTCCATAATTCAAACATTTCTATCCTTACATTACAAATTTTTGGTTGAAGCAAAACCTGTGATTGCCTGTCTTGATTACCAATTAGACATCGTCTCTTCGTTGAACCTAAAATTGCTCAAATCTAAATAATGATTGCAGATTAAGATGTTATGTTTTATTATGTTTTCTAATGAAGGCCGACAGCCTAAGATCTGTAATGATTTTTGTAGAGGGCCACAAACAGTGCAAAAAATTTGACGGAGTTTGATTCTTACTCCCAAGAATTGTGGACTTCCACTTTGGATTTTTTGCATAGTCATTCAAAACGAAAGGAAAGCATTCGGTACGTTTTTGGAAAATGAATATGAGATAATGACTTCTGCCAACTTTGACGCTTATATTTTGTCGCAAGCAAACTGGTTAGTTTGGTCACAA
The DNA here is from genome assembly GCA_002918395.1 of Erysiphe pulchra. Lineage (NCBI taxonomy): Eukaryota > Fungi > Ascomycota > Leotiomycetes > Helotiales > Erysiphaceae > Erysiphe > Erysiphe pulchra. Next base: position 1,738 of record PEDP01000791.1, on the reverse strand, counting down.
AGAGGGAATACCTACTAAAAACGCGCCTGAGCATTATATCATCGATCTGGGCTTCTTCAGCGTGTATTATTTTGTCGCCGAGTTAGGTACTCTATTGGGCCCTTTAGTCTCCAGTCTTGAACTTGATAAAACACGCCTGAGGTAGGGTGAAGAGATATAATCTAGATCATTAACCCCTTAACGAGCTAAAATTCTAGGAGATAAAAGTCTGTTAAATCTCATCGAATAATAGAGGAGGCCAGAGATGCTGTAGCTGAAGAATTTACTTCTGATTAGTATGCATCTTCGCAAAATCTTTGCAGAGCTATGATTGATACTGGAGCAGGCTCAAACAAGTCCTAACTCGTATTTACATTTTGACATCCAGAGCAGTTAGTAATTCCAGCTCTCGCATCCAGCAGAGGACCTGGATTATGCACTTGTAGAATTTAATGTTAAGCAAGACACTTACGCAAGGTTTGAAATTCAACTTTGAATACCCATAGGGGTACCAGGTACTCAGATATCTAATTCGAAATGTTGCTTAAGAATCTTGCTTAACATTAAACTTCACAAGTACGTGAATTCTATGCACGATTTATAATCCCAAACTTCATGAAAAAACCATTATTCTTAACATTTGAATTTGAAGCTCAACATCATGACTTCGTCAGAAAAATTTGCGATTCTAATTTAATTTGATTACGTAGTTTTAAATCTGAATTTAATGTATATTTTTTAATTAAAATCTATGCAGGAGAAAGCAAGTTATGAAGAAAATAAAAAGGGGTGTTTTTTCTGCTCGTATAGATCAAATAGGAAAGCCAGTTTCTTTAACGCAAAACATTATTATTTTCTGAAAATTTGACCATGATACCCGGAAATTAATGAAATATCTATATTATTTATTGATAATTTAATTGAATAAAAATTGATGGCGATAAGTGTCTAAGGGAGTGATTATTAAGATCATAATAATCATTACCTTAGACATTACAAATCGTGCACATGTATTATGCACTTGTGAAGTCTAATGTTAAGCAAGACTCTAGACTCTTATGCAAGATTTCGAATTAGATGTTGAAGTACCCCTACTGCAGTAGTGCATAGATTGTGCATAATGGGGTAAAGGCTGACAGAAGATCAATTGTTAGATTTTAATAGAATTTGATTAGTATTTGTTGTATGATAATTTTATGAAGATATAATTCAAGCTTGATTTGGATCAACCTAGCAGAGCGACAAAATCAACCACAAGTGGAAAAATACAATACAATACAAACTCAGAATAGTATGTTCAGCGGACCTATCAATAGCCCCTGTTTATACCCCACTGCTCGTAATGGGAATTCATAAATGTCGTATGCTTTTTTTTAAATGTCGTATCGTCAGGGTACCCATGCAAAATGCTAAGCCTTTTTTGGACTCGCTCTGTCCTAGCCCTGTACCCATGTTCCATCGGTTGCCTGGCCAACATGAATAAGAATTTAACTTAAATTTCGGTGCTGGTGAACTACTAATCATTACTTTATACTCAATTAATATTTACACTCTCATTGCGAAGAAATACTTATCATTTACAAAGTCTCAGTATTTTGTACCAAATAATGTAGGCACAAAATTGTAAGATAAAGAGGCTAGTTGCTTGAGTAATTCTTAATACCCAAAAGCTGACCAGATTCTTCTTCCAAACTAACCATGTTTCTTTACAATATTTAACGGTTGCGAGAGGAAAGCCAGATCTCTCAAATCTATGAAG
>PEDP01000790.1:0-17550 GCA_002918395.1 Erysiphe pulchra | reverse complement strand
GTCGTCATATACCAAGCTGGTCAAGTAATAGTACGAAAATGTATCTCATTAAACCCGGACCTGACCATATTCGATGCTGAAGTAGCAACTGCCTTAGTAGAAGTAGAAGAAGCTATACAACTACCCACTTCACGTTTCGCTAATGACCTTTGGCTACTCTTAGATAATCAAAATGTAGCTCGACATCTCCTACAAGCCCCAGTTTACTCTACTCAAAATGCGTTTATAACTTTTGCCTCACGAGCTTCTATGTGGTCAAAGCGCTCTCGACTCCCGCATACAGTTTCAGGGGGAGTAAGAGTACACTGGATCCCCAGCCATACAGCTATTCAAGGAAACACCCAAAGAAACCCTAGATTTAATTACTTCTTCCGCAATTCCACCATCGCACTATCATCCTCTAACCTCAGACAGAGCTAAAATTTAGGCTAGATAACAGTTTGAAATTGATATTAAAAATTTCCGGTCGTCACACGCAGCAATATGTTATAGAAATATTGACATAAATAACTTTGAGCGCTGTCCCCGAGAACTGAAACTGCCCCGATCTCTTGTCGCCCACCTTTACGCAGTACGCTCGGAACATTGAGACATCGCTGCCTACCACGAGCGTTTTCACCATGAGAGTGCTTTTAATATATGTAGCTGGGTGCCGACAAATCTCCAATCCACATTTTTCACTGCGTCAAATCAACCATTAAACTACCAAAAACTCTCTGAAATATCAGAGACAAAACCAAATATTTCAGAGGCTCCTCCAATGGCGCATCTAAACTAGTCAAATGGTTAAAGGAGACAAAATTCTTCAACTAGATCTGTCCTAGGCATCCCGGAAGTGATACTCTTACAGCATCCGAGGCACCATAGTGACCTTGCAAATCTTGAGATGCGTAAATCTGTTTTATTTCATCCTACTTTTAGCTTCTTTTTATGCTCAATCTTCTCAATATATATCAAAAAAAAACACTGAAGAAACTACATGTATGTAGTACTTTTTAACACATATGCTGTACAAAGGGTAGATGTTCTGAATAATAATAATCCATTTATGTCCTTTTTAGTCAGTGACTATGTAGGACAGGTAGATGTTCTGAACCCACTCAGTCTGTACATAGAAATAGAAAAGACAGAGTAGCCTCGCTCACCCAAGGCAGTAAGCCTTGGCGTCTTATGTCCAGAACAGGAATATTTAGTACAGGGCTTAACCCTGTTCATCTAGACGTTAAATAGGAAACAAATAACCAGCAGCTTCAACCCCAATCGGCACAAAAATCTAATATTCATGAAGGCTAAATAGTAGATCCAATTCAATCATCTCAAAAAATACCACAAACCCTCGATTCTGATATGTGATAAGTTACTGTTACCATGGTGATTAATCTAGCAGCATCGCTTTCCTAATCAGGAAATTTTGCTTATAAGCCCCACTATCCACTATCCACTATGCCAAGGTAAATAAGTTTAAAAAAATAACGAATGGCTACATATGAAATGATTTTGAGATAGGAGAGGGGCTCGTCTCCGGATGAGCCATATCATGAGTAATTTTGAAATAGATTGCCTCTTACTTCATAATTTAATCGACGACCTAAATTATTGTAATGTTTTGGTAGGGCACGACTTTGTATCTTAAAAGCGAGCAAACTTTCTTTACTTTGCTAAGTAGAAAGAAAATAAAATCTATTATGTACATTTATATTAAAAAAAACTACTGCCTAAGTAATGCCTGCTGCAATAAAATCATACTGATTGATATACTTGTTGCTGTGTGTGTTTTGTTTGTTTGACCTTAAGTCTTGCTTGGAATTTATCTTCTAAGCAATTTTGCCAACGAAAAAAAAAAAAATCATTTCGCTTGTTAGCAGGGACTGTCTGCTCATGCTTCAAGTACTTAGTAGCTAATTACATATCACTTTTAGTAATGTCTGCTCCAATTGAAGAAAGGGTCAGTGTACCTATTGATGATCCAAATGCTGATACCGAGTGGTAGGTGTGGAAGAAATATTTTAACTACATAATTAAGCTTACTGGTTTGATAATAGGAATGAAATTCTCCGTAAGCACGGTGTTATTCCTGAAAAGCCTCCATCTCCAACACCATTCATTGAAGAAGCCATTCTTGAAAGCCGACGCCTCGCACATGAGAACCGGCTTGAAGGAAAAGATCTAGATGAACTTGATGAACTTGAGGACTTAGAAGATGAGGATTTTCTTGCAAAATACCGACAGCAACGCTTGCAAGAAATAGAAAGACTCTACAAGAAAGCTAAACATGGCACTGTTTATCCTATCACCAAGCCTGATTACGCACGTGAGGTAACAGATGCTAGCACAAGCTTCACGGTGCTAGTTCTCCTAAAGAGTACAAATGTAGAAAGTCGTAAACTTTCTGAGTTGTGGAAACAGGTAGCACGTAAGTATCCTGAGATAAAATTTTGTGAGATAAGAGCCGAAATGGCCATTGAAGGATATCCTGAACGAAACTGTCCAACAATCCTCATCTACAAAGAAAGAGAGATTCTGAGACAAGTTGTGTCGCTGAAGTCACTTGGGGGGCTCAAAGTCCAGGCTTTAGATATAGAGAAGTTATTACAGGAGGTCGATGCTATAAAAGAAACTGATCTTAGAGTTACATCTAATGGAAATGAATGATACAAAATGCAACAGTCAGTAAGCCTTCAAAACTAGACCAACTACTCGGATCTAAAGCAATACAACAGAATGATCAATGAAATAATAAAGATTTAAATTTAAATTACAGTAGAATATGATAAGAAGGCACAAAAACCACCCGTCCGTCAGAAAAATTCGATCATAAGCGGCTAGTTCCGTTAAAAATTTTAAAGAAAATATCAACTCGTGCCTGTAGACTAGATCTCCTCAGAACTATGAAAGTTCATCCATTTTTCCATGTATCTATACTTGAGCCCATGGCTTCTGATCCTCTACCTAATCATAAACAAGTTACATCATCTCTAATTATTGTCGATGGCAAGCACGAATTTCATGTTGAAGAAATACTTGATGCAAGAGTTTCTGGAGACTTGGCACGACCACAATACCTGAGTGGACAGGTGAATCACAACTTACTTGGGAACCATTCGATGTTAAAGATTTAGAAGCTTTAGATACCTTCAAAACCAAATATCCTAGAAAACCAAGACTAGCAGAAAGACTTCTCGAATCAAGAATAGATTTTATTTTTTATCTAGTCTCTCTACGGCTTCTATTAACATTGGTTGTCAACATACTAACACGACCCTTTCCATGCTAAATTGTTTAAGTAGAGTCAACAGACTTTCTACTCCATAGCTGAGTTTACTAAAAATTATCTCTACCTCACAGCCACAAGCGAAAAATACGATTGCGGCATTAGGGAAATAAAATTACATGAGCTAAAATCACTCCACAATATTAGCCCTTTTTTCTGCGACGAGTTTCAAGGAGTCGCTGGAGAAATTCAGTTGACTCTATTTAAACAGTTTAGCGTTGAAATGGTCGTGTTGGAATGTAGACAATCTATGTGAATAGAATGTAAATGGAAATCGTGTAGGGACGAGATAAAAAAAATACAACCTATTCTTGACTCGAGAAGTCTCTCTCTGGTGACCTACGCAGGAAGGTAAACACGCCGGTTTACTTTTTGAATTACCTGTTGCGAAACGAAAATTGATTTTGGAAAACGACTATTCCACAATCTAAATTGATTTATCTGTTTACATTTATACACACGATTGAATAGCCTCATTTTTTAAAAAATAACCGCGTAATTAGACGTATCAAATTTCGAATTCCAACCATTTTAAGATGATCCTGAGGTAAATAGCTCTTCCAGCTTCGATCCAGACTGGACAGCTTTGCTGTATGACAAAGCTCAGGTATAGAAGAAACTCCGTGCATCGCATAGAGGTTCATAAGTAATTACAGATTATGGAGGAGATCATAAAAGAAGTTAAACTTGGAGACAAATAAATGGAAAACCTATATACCGGACTGTCTATGGAGATCAGCAGAAGCTGTTTAAACTTAGAGAGGGTTATCTCTTTCCAAGTCATGAAAAGAGTCATCCTGCCTATCAAAATATTCGCGGAAAAAGTACTCATTCAAAGCTGCCAAAAGGAAGAAAAGAGGGAAAAAAATAACCTTTTAGTATGATAACTAAAGGGCCTAAATTTAAATTACTCTTAATTTTACATGATTGAACAGTCGTTAGACTCGCCAAATTCACAGGTTTGATTTATATTCGTTTTAGGAATTCAAAACTCATTATAAAAAGCTATAAATGGATTAGCTGCGTGACTCTGGATCTTTACGGAAATAGCTATCACTTATTAATTACTCGCTGATATGTTGCGGAGTCAGCACAATACAGAAGAAATTCGTGTATATAACATCTGGTTTCCGCCTATTTCAATTTTCAGCTTAGCACATTTTTTTGCCAAGATTTTGTCTAATACGCTCTCTCACTTCTATATACTCAATTCGTTACTAGGTATGCAGTGCGAGGATATTTAGAATATGTACGAAACTGGACTTGCTCTTGGAGTTTGCCCTAACACCCAGGTGCTTGCCAGCTCCTCAAAGAAAATAAAGGCTTACATAAATTCTCCAGAAAATCATGAATCATCTCTGCTACTGGTGTCAAGCTCAAATACTTTGTTATTTTTTTAGAGAAAATCATCTTCAATCAACTTGATTTCCTACCAAAGATGGTCCAGATTGGGTTTATACAGCCTCGGAGAACGGCTAGCTCTACGCTAGATACAAGACTCTGTTGTTCACGAGTGGCTGAAGTAGATTTCTATACCGAATTCTTACCCTTCAGCTAACTGAAATTGACTTCTTGATAGCCACGGCTCTCTCATAACCACTTGATTTTTTTTTGCTATGTAGCCTTAATTAGATTTATCTACCACTCCATACTTCCCACATACCTCTGCCAATGGACCTCGCCTCTTTCTCAGTATTGAAGTCTGATTCCTGCAATAAGATTCGAGATCTTTCAGCTCTTGATCACACGGTGTTAATTAAGAAGAATCACTTTATCAAAGCACATACTAAGGTCAGAGAAGAAGGATTAGTTGTAGAGCAACTGGGCTATACCTATACAATCCAAATATTGTACTCCTCTCATCTCAGCTTACTGACTGGCCCGCCTCTCTACCAGCAATAAATCAATAAATAGAAATGTGACATCATTTATTTAATACCCCTCAGAGGCTTTATGTAAAGCTCAACAACAGTTACGTTTATCCCAAATTCTATTAAGGAATACTCTCGTAGTACATAGTAAAGCATGTAAGGCTGTCGTAGAGCCCAATATAGGGGCAGCTCGCATAAAAGCCAAAATAAGAAACAGAAACATAAACTAGATAGTTGTGAGATCAATCGCCCGAGAGAGCGAGTAATTCTGGACCTCAATTAGTGAGGCAGTGATGTAGAAAGTATCAAGACCGTAATGGATCGTCAGTGTGATGGCTGGTTAATCGATTGATCACTGTAGCATTTGCCAGTCACCAAATACTTGAATTACGGGAAGTTTGTTAGTAATATTCGACAGATATAAGATGCACGTGTTAGAAGGATTGTCAAGCTCTGATAGGAGTATTTAAATATGCTGATGAGATCGAGCTCCTTTGCTTGAGCTCAGCTGTTTAAAGAGGTAAAGTTCTGGTCCCTCATGGAAAGCTGTCGAGCACAATCTAGGGATTGAAAAGCCAGATGCCACTTTTCTATCTAGGCAAAGCTTATGATCTTTTCATTAGCAACCACCGATTTGGATACTTAACATATAGAAACCTCTCTGACTGAATATGTGCTGATCTCCGTGATTGAAATTAAAGACGTTCCAAAACATTGGCAAGTTTTCCAAAGACGCTGTTGTTTTCCGATAATGTTTTTAAAACTTCAATATACCTCTGTGCAGCTTTCAGACTAGTTGAAGTTAAGGTAGCAGGTAGCTCATTTTCTATTTTAATCGATTTTTTATACGCGTTTTGCAACTAGGAAGCAGTAGTTCCACTTTCAACATTCTGATCGTCTAAAGATTTTACTGCTTCGAAGACTAATCCTGGATTATTTTGGACTCTGCTAAGGATCTGTGTTACATCGGTGAGTTTGGCTGGGTTCCCTAATACATTAACAATTTCTATTGATAATTTCCTGGCCACTTCTGAATATTGATTTATGAGCTCTGAGTAGTGTCGTTGGTTCGCTGGTTCAAGGTTACGAGTCAAGGTTTTAAGACTTAAAGATGAGGACAAAGTAAGACTTGAATCTTGTTATTTATCTTGACTTGTTAGAATCTAGAAATGATATCTGTTTAATTTTACCTTTTCTTGTCTTGAAGCCTTGTCTTGTTAACCTGAGCCAGTGAACCCACGACATGCTCAAAGATAAGTATTTGTAAGAGTTCAAGTTAGAAAATGTAAGGAGTTGCATATCCTTTACAAAAAAGGCAGATTCCGGCGTTTTTATGACTTAGACTATGTAATCTCGATTCTTCAATTAAGAGAAAAAACTTCTTCAAAAGCTTAATATTGAACCCTCCCCATTGCTAGATTAGTAAAATATTAGAAAGAATATAGAAATTAATAGGTAAGTAAATGTGAAAAGATCATTGAGCGGGCAGGAAACCAATTTTTTGCACGAGAAAATGTTACATAGCTTCTGTAGAAGAAAATCATGATGTTGAAGTGGAATTGCTTTAAAAAGCAAATTTTTGAGAATATATCACCGAAAGCCAGTGGGGGTTAAGGCTAGGGATAGTTGAATTACGCAAGTTTGTAGTGAAATACAGTAATTCGTAAATGACATGATTGTAGTGACTCAAAAAACACGTAATTTATACCAACAGGAGTATGAAGGACAATGATAGTAATAACGGAGAAGCTAATAGATCCCGGAAAACGGTTGCGCCGGCGATGGAATATTCTGTAAAAGAAGAAATTTACCAATGCTTTGGGTGAAGCGCAATTACAGATCAGATTAGCGTCATGATAATTAGAGCGTATGTGGTATACTGCAAAGTCTCCATGTTCTGTTCTAAAGGTAAACAGATGTCCAAGCAATATCCTACTTAGAAGTTCTTTAGGCAGGAGGGGAGCGGAATTGATTTCAAGCTGGGTAAACATATTAGGGGCCTCGTTTTACCACCAGTTGTCCCTTGAGTTAACCGTTTTTTTCTCCCTGCCATCGACACAGTAAGGCTAACGAATGCCATTGATCTGACACGTTGTAATGCATGGCTGCGCCTCTTTTAACCTCGAGATCTGCTAGATCGTTACCATGGATTTCAGCATGACTGGGCACTCAACGTATTTTTATCTCACCCTCAAGGATTTAAGGAAGTCTAACTCTTATTTTCCAAGTCTTGGATGTTTCTAAAGTTTCTTATTAGATTGTTTGGGAGTATATGACTTAGGTTTTTGAGAGCAATTTCTTCGTCACTCTGTAATTGTCAATGAAAACCCGTAAATCTTTTGAAAAGCGCTTTAATGGGAGAGCAACAGGAGATTTTATTTCTTGGAGCGCAGCATGTACTTCGGCACCATCTGCTTCGCGTAGTATATTTATAAAAGAAGCACCTGAACCCATTTGGCGTCTTAATTAGAATATTACAAAACTAGCTCCTTCATTTCTGTCATTTAGTTTTTAACTATCACTATAGATTAGGATATCATTTCTTGAAGTGTTTTTAAGAATACATAGAAAGTGCTTGCTTCCGACTCAGGCAGTGAAGTTTCTGTAGAAGGAAAGAGAAAATAATTTACTAGTCCTTCTATTTCCTAGGAAGGGCGAGGTAAAGGATTGATAATTGTGACGGTGGTATAGATTCTAGGGATCGCAAAAATCGCGACATAGTTTGACTGTGAGATAGCTTTGATGAGCGGAAGCGTAGTGGATGGTGGCCAATAAGACGGCGAGTTTGGATGGCACCTCTTCTCACCATACTGTAAAGAGACATTTCAGCTGGATTTAGTCTAACCTTCCTAGGAAGAGCTTGAGTGAAGTGGTAGCGCATCGATCTGTTGGTGAGCAAGAATCTTAAACTTAATGGGAATCCATGCAATGCGTCTCGCCACAGACCTTTCTAAGCCTTTGCCCAAACTGAGAGCAGAGCTATAGGTTTAAAAGAGCTAGGAGAAGTCATGTCCGCTTTCTTAGGTTTACCGCTAATTGTAAGGATAGTTGTCTAGAAGAAGCAGGGATGGTATCGAATATCTGTATATGCGTGGAAATAATCAAAAATTAGATAAGAAATATATGACGATACCAAACGTAGCAATGTGCTAGAAATCCCGTCTTTACCCGGAGTCGTGTCTACAGCCCCAAGAGTGGCTCTAGAGGCTTTTGTGAGTGTTAGTCTGAGGATCGATAAAGTTAAAAGGGAATTATATTCGGTTTTGGATTGATTGCAGAGAACATCTCTACATAATATCTCTCTTATACCCTTTATTTTTTGCGCTGGAGGTCACTTGGTACAAAAGGGTTACGGAGAGTGGATGTCCCATTAGGGCTTCCCAGTATTACAGGTTAGAGATCTCTTCGCTGATACAGTAAATGAACTTTGTAGACATCAACTAGCTCTTCAACTCTTCTATCAAGGCTTGAGGAGGATTTCGTCCCAAAGAAGTAATTTCTGCTATATTTAGTTTCAGTAGGGACTAGAAGATAATTTTATCAATAGTTACGAAGATTATACTAGCATCCTCTTATACTGTCATGTCGAAATGAATTACACACAGCTTCGATTCAACGTTTGTTCTTTTAAAATCAAAGGGGACAATTGTAAGCAGTGGTAGATGGTCGAAAATGATGTCAAGATCCTATTACGCAGAGGCTGTGCTACCCTTACCTAAAAGTGTGATGCAAATCATAAGTTCAAAACTAGGGATTTTAATATCAAGTTTGGCGCCATTAGTTCCTGAATCTTGGCGTTAATTCAGTAAACAGTATTGGCTGAAGATCAGAAGCCTTTCCATTTGATAGCTTTGAGCCATCACAATGGAAAATGATGTCGTTCTTTGGTATTGAGCTGAAAAATTCTTGAAAACTTCTAGCTCGTACTTGATGTGCTTTTATTGTCGTGTCGGAAAATAAAATGTGATTTTGCGTTGTTTCCCCAACCTCCTAGAAGGATATATGGTAGGATCAACTTGCTATGAAGGTGGAATTTGTGCTAGGGAGCGAGCAAGGCTAGTTACGGGTTGAGATAAATGTAACTTACAAGCTCGACTGTATAGAGGGTGTTGATCATCAAGGCCGAGGGTTCTGATGAAAGCTCTTTGAGAGAGGTTGTCGAGGGGATCTCTGCAGGACTTAGAGCAGACTCTCTGAGAAGTGCTAGGTAGGGGTTGTTTGGTATAATGGGAGTATAGCCATTGCAGCAATTGTGTAAACCTTATCTAAGGTTGCCCAATGCTATGATAGCTTGTCTAGGGAGACGCGGGGAGATTCCTCTTGTCGTATTTCCCAGGTATCAGAGAGCATGTGCAACGATGAGGGCCTCGGATGTCTGAATTGTGGCATAGCTTTTAATGGTGAGTTTCTTATTGAAATGAACACCTTACCAGTAAGATGTGGTCGTGCTTCACTCAAGATTATTGTGAATTTTGTTGTTTTCACGGGTGGGAATTTAAATCTATTTATATGACGCCTTGAAAAGCGAATTAGTTCTGATTTTTTATGCTCGAAGGTTACGTCCTCCTGTTGACTCCATTCCAGCGCGTTATTTATTGCTATTTCAATTTTCTTTGAGTTCTCTCCCAGTGATTGGGAAAATTCGAGGATAGCTACGTCTTCAGCGTAACCAAAAGCGTTTTTGATGCACTTCGGCCTGAGTAAAAGAGGGATGTAGAGTATGAATAAGATAGGCGAGACTGTGGAGCCTTGCGGCATCCCACAATTTATTTCTCGGGGAGGCCCAGTTTCACTATCTAATCTGATTGATATAGAGCGTTCAGTTTCAAAGAAACCAATCCAATGGCATAATTTACATGTCCATCCTTTACGGTTTATTAGTTGTCCAGGTAAGACAGCATCGAAAGCTGCTTTTATTTTAAGGGTCGCGACAGTTGCTGTCCGGTCTTGGGTTAAGGATGTCTCAATGTCATTGGTCAAAAAGGTAGTTAAATCTACCGACGACTGAAGTGGGGGTGCGCCAGATTGTTGATGTGCGAAGATTTAAAATTTGATAGCTATCCATGCCATACGTCTTGCAATGAGCCTCTCAAGTCCGAGGATAGTATTTTTAAATATGTTAATTTATCAGTCATTCCTCCATTCTAAAAGGGCCATTATCATGGCTTCCGTAAGAGATTTGTGGTACTGAGAAACGACCGCGAGGTGGCGATGGGGAGGCGGAAAATAGGCGTCGTATGGCATAAGGGGTGAGGGGGCTTTATTTGTAGTGTAATAATCTGCAGTGATTGCTTGTATGTTTTGTTGAGTTGAGATAGGTTTGCAGTATGCTGCTAACAATCTCATTATGGCTGCTGAGGCTGCTTGTCGGATCTTGACTATCACAGCCTTTGTGGATAATTTTTGGTTCTTTCTAGGTCTGATAAGACATTCCCAAGAATTAGCTGGATGCGGTCCATGGCAGTTGGCGCACCTTGGTGGAAATTTGTGCTCTGTTTCCGCGGCACATGAAGTGTGCTCGTTTTCTACATGCTTTGTAGAGCCACAAACTCTGCAGTGTTGTAGACTATTGCAAAATCTTTCTTTGTGCCTACTAAAACACTTACTACAGATGGGTCTTTGATTTTTTGGGTAATAGCCTCGCTTGCATGCGGACGCCAAATAAAGGGATATTTTTGGATAGTGAAGATCCCTCGGGGTACAGAGCGGCCCAGTTATTTAATAAAAATTTTCAGACATACTAGGGGTTTTACATTCAATAATATTAACCGGAGCTATACTAGTTAAATCTCTTGAGGCTTGCGAAATTAGGTGCGCTGTAATTATGACTCCTTCGATCGAGTTTCCACTATATCCTGCATACAAGCGAAGAATTCCGGTCAGAAAGTATGCTAAATGGTGGGTTGGTTTTTCCACTTAGCAGTCTCCTTTTGTCGATAAAAAGGATTCTAGCACACTCGTCCTAGAAATGAGTGCTTGTTGAATTGCGGGAGAAGTAGGACAGATCGCAAATCTTGCCTTAATTATCTGTACTTCACGTGCCAGTTTTTCTTTTAGAAAGCTGTTAAGTTGTATCATTGTCGAGTAGGGAGAAATGCTTAAAGACGAATGTCCAGGAGGGACTTTGACTAAAAGACGAGTATCTACTGACAACTTTTTTGGGGTCGATTGGCGTTGTTGCTGAGTATGGTGAGGCTGCTTTTGTTGGTAGTAGCGAGAAATTTGTTGTTGGGTTTTCTTTGGGGTCTGTATGTGAGTAGTCTTTTTGGTTGAAACAGGTGAGGTCATCGTCTTCTTAACTCCATTTATTGTGGGTGTAGCAATCAGGTCTTTCTTTTCGGTACCAATGACGGGGGCCGCACAAGAATTAGCTTTGACTGTAGTTGTAGCGTACGGTAAGGTAGGGCGTAAAGTTCCGTTTATATGGCTATCGAAGTGCCTTTTTGCCACAGCGTTGAGATCAGCGATAAAGTCGCGAAGCGGTTTGTGGAGGTGGATAAGGAGATAATTCACGCTAAGAGAATCGTCTAGGTATTATAGATGTTTTGAAATAGGAGTGTTGCCTCATGGTTCCTAGTAGCAGCAGCTGAAATAGATGACAACAGTAATTCTGATAATGACTCCTAAGGAGGGAAGCTTTCCAAGGAAAGGAACTGGGAGGTAGAGAGAAGGGATTACTTGTGAATGATAACATAGCTGTAAAGCGGGGTTAATTTTAATATGATCTATAGGTTCTTTTGAATCAATGAAATGGGACGTTGAGAGTCTGATGTGTGTGTATGACTTCTATGTTTCAATGCGAAAGATGTTTACGCTTCTAACTTTAAAGTCCTGATTTTTCACGTGACCCACATAGGTAGCCGAATGCGGCTATGTAAACTATGAAGATTCAAGCATATTCTTTCGATGACATCTATTAGAATCACTTCAGACCATCAAGAGTTAAGACATTTCAAATAGATCAATTAAATATAACTATACTCGTTATATAACTTTGTCAAGATGGTATGTTTGACTCAATTAAAACATCTACTACATGTTTAATCCAAGATTCTTTTAACGCAAGTACTGTTATACTCAGCCGCCTGCAAACCGAAAATTTGTCTAGTTTTTTTAATGGTAGTATCGATCATACGGACACGGATATCATTATTTCAATCTAGTGTCCGACTTATGCTAATATCTCACACATAGGTTCTCGCCGTTGATCTTCTTAACCCAACTCCGGCTGCTGAGGCCCGCAAGCATAAGTTAAAAGTATGCAACCAACTCAAGCAAATACGAATTGATGTGATCACAAGAGTTAACTCCTTTTATAGAATCTTGTGCCAGCACCTCGATCTTTTTTTATGGATGTCAAATGTCCCGGCTGCTTCACTATTACAACTGTTTTTTCACATGCACAAACCGTTGTTATCTGCGCTGGATGTTCAACTGTTTTATGTCAGCCTACCGGTGGAAAAGCTCGATTGACTGAAGGCTGCTCATTTAGAAGAAAATAGGTGTCAAAGTTATCGATCTTCTGTATTACTAGCCGGTAGGGTGAGAAAAGATTTGATTTAGTCATTGGGAATTAAATCAAACCAAAAAATTTCCTAACAAATCAAATGGTATTAAGTTATACTTTCAATCGAATTAAAATACAATCATAAGCTAGATGTGTTTTTTTTCATACAATTAAAGATAATGGTCTTGTGACTCGAGGCGATGAATTCATTTCACTTCAAGGTGTTATTATTGATAAGTTGGATCAGCACTCCAGCTCTCACATCGATTTATCCTTTACACAATTCATAACCATTCGGGGAAGATGGTTTTTGTCAACGAAAATTTATTTCTTATAGGTTACTACGTCACTAAGCACTAATGAAAATAGTCTTGAGAATAAAGAAATGTTATATCAATCTAGATTTTTACCGAATCAAATGCGTTGCTTTACAACCGTCAAATTCTCTAACTGCAGATATGCTATTAATCATTCGTTTTAAAAGCGTACGGCTAAGTTTCACTCTTTCTTGTACAGAAAGGCCTATTACAATACATTTTCCTGTTTTCTGAATCTATTACCTCATCACATACTTACTTTGGTAATTTCAATTCATTCCTTAAAAAACGGCCAAATCATCAAAAAATCTATCTATCATGAGATTTAAGCCGAGCGTAGAATTCTGTACTGTGAATAGTTACAAAAAATTCGAAAGTTTTCGGAGAATATTTAATTAGTTGCTAGGGCAATTTTTCCGTATACAAAGCTAGTAATAATTAAGTAATCAGCTAATTTTCAATTTCTCAATTTCGTTACAGCTTGCTTGATACTTTAAACAAAACGCTCTAGTACTATTTTACATGTAGCCCATCATCAATTAACTCTGGCTTTCCTTAGCAACCTAGTATTTTATATACTGTAATTTCACAACCTTACGTTGAAGAACAATCATAGTCACCCAATGGTAAAAGTTCTAGATTTTAACAAGAATGAACGATCGATAGAATGCCGCTTACAAACTGCTTGAGACTCAATCCGAATGCATATTTGGCTAGAGTGACTCGACAATTTGGAATCACGCGTAAACGTCTCGGAAGTAAGCAAACAGATAGCAAAATGGGTCCAAAATATACACTAAACTTGTAAAATATGTAGCCAAACGTGTTGTGACTCAGTTTCTCAGGCATGGGAAGGTTGAGGATCGTAAAAAACAATGTTGCATGAGTCATTAGCCATTCAATGTACGTCAGACGCGGTCGCGCAAAATAAACTACCCGGCGTTTTGAAGTTTAAGAAAATTATGAGATAATGAATGTAAAGATTCTCATTATCTCTCTTGCTGCTATTCGACATCTGAGAGTACAGATGTAAATTATTTTCTGTAATAGTAGTTAACTTGACCATTACAACCATATTATGAAATTCACAACTTTGTATATAAAAGATACTAAAATACTATGAGATCATGAAGTTAATTACAGTAAAACTTGGAAAGTAAGCAAAGTTGAGCTAGCACTTAATACATATTCATGAAGCTCAATACAACAAAGCATGATGTTAATGCACATAAACTGTTTTTTTAACTACAATCTTCATTATTTAGTACCCTGTTTATCATGTCTGAAAGTCCTCCCCCCCCAAAATAAGTAACAGCAAGAAGTGCAAATTACCGACACGCAATCATCCCTACTGTGAGAGAATCAGACTCGGTGACAATCTACCAACTGCACAATACGAAACCTTTCAAGAGCTTGAAACTGCGTACAGGATACTACTAACAAAAATGGATACTCTTTAGTTAAAAGATATCAGTATAAACAAAAGGTTGTCTATATTTGTAACAAAGCAGAGGAACCAAGGAATTGTAGGAATAAGGGATCTACATGAGAGCAATTATCGAAAAACTTGCTCGCACAAATTTAACTGCCGCTTTTGAATTGATACAAAGTAGCTTATGCCTAGAAAATATGAGGGATTCATTGATAATAAGAAAGACAAATGTTTTCATATCCATGGGTCATCTGATAATGTTATTGTAAATACTTCCAATCGTACTGGACAGATGTAGAGCAGTGATGATGGCTATAAACTTGTCAGTCAACAGTAGCTCGTGGAACTACTGTCTCCATATTTCGGGCACAATGAAGAGAAAATTGGGATATCAAGTAGACATGTCGAGACATGCATAATCTTGGTCCAAAACTAAAGAATCAGTAACTCAGAGGAATGACGCCAACTCAATGGCTCGTTGATGAGCTCGAAGAGCCAAAGTACTTTCATCGAATCGACACGGATGAAAATAATCGAGTTACTTGTTTCTTTTTTGCTCATCTAGAGTCAGTACCCTGATTTAATTTCAATTGACTGCGCTTACAAGACTATTGACTTAATATGCCCCGAGTAAAAATTTGTGGAAGTTCAGGCGATAATATGACACCAATTTTTGCAGTGGCATCTCCTAGCGGTAGAAGGACGATTATGACTAGGTCATGGATATGGGTCATGGATAAATATATTCAATCTTTTCCTTTTAGAAAGAGACACTTCTAAGCCCTTAAGTTTTGTTACTGATAGGGAACTCGTACTGAAAAATAACATACGCAAAAGACGCTTCAAAAAGTGCTTTCAAGTTACCATCACGAATTACTACTTATTCATTATAGTACTAGATCAATTAACGATTGATTTCCTCCGTCAGATCATATTCTATGTCATTTATATGTGAATATGAATGTAGCATCAAAGTGTAAGAAACACTTTGAAAATTAGAGGAATGAAAATCATTCTATAATTCGTGGTGTTTGCTGTGTGCTTACTTCATCAAATATAATTGATAGATACCACAAGAGTCTTCAAGACTTTAAGAAGCTAAATCTGACAGCTGTAGCCTACCGCGAGAAGACTTGGATTATTATGGGTTGATAAGGTTACCAATTATGGTAATACCCCGAGGTCCCATTCTAAGTCAAGCCATGCAGCTTTAAAGACTTACTTGCGTTGACCGTAGACACTAGATTGAAAATATGATATTTATGCCCGTATGATCGATACCAATACATATAAAAGTAGGCCCATCATCTGAAACGGTTTCTAGATTTGCACTATGCGTACACTCACGATGAATAATTTGTGGTGACTGAAACGTCCCATTCAATTATTTGTGAGTGTGCATCAAATATAAGGCTGAACATAGCAAAAAACTTTTAATTTCATCGAGACTAGAATTTCTCCGTGGACCGTACTATCGAACGCAACGTTTGTTGGACAGTTTCTAAGCCTGAAAGCAGCTCATCACGAGATGTTATTTTTATTTTTATTTTTATTTTTTATTTTTTTAATGCATTTATTGTGTACGCAGTCTTAAGGCTTTGACACAATGACAGTGTTTACAAACATGTAAGATGGTTCAATAGATACACTCATGCCTTAGATACCATTTGTAGACGCTACCACGAAGTACAATCAATCAATTCGTCACTCCTCATCCATCCGTTAACATTCACCGCGTGCAATGTATTTGGGTCTGTTGAATTCGACCAGTTATTGTATAACTTCATTCTCCAGCCAAATCAAAAACAGTCGCTTAAAGCGCGTCTATATCTCACTGTTTCTGAAATTAGTTGGAAAAAGTAAAACGTCATATAAGTATGAAACGTCTAAATAATCCTCACACAACTCGGCAGCGGCGACGAACACTTCACAAGTACTGGAAGGCGTTAAATATATCGAAGGACATTCGAAAGACGCTTTAAGTAAACTAAGGCGTGGAAACAAGGCTGCTGATAGATAGAGAAATAATCATTTTACATGTGTAGACTTGCGGCAGAAAATGTTTAGAGGGCAATCAAATAGACTTGTCTGAGAAACTATGCAAGTTTACTTATTCCTGTTTGTTCAGGTCTCGAGTGGGGGTAGGTTCCTAGGCTATACAGATTCAACTTGAGAGAAGGACCCACCCGGACGGTATACCACTCGACCATCCAACGCCACTAATTGTTATCGAGCCCTACACATAAAACATGGAGACCATTTTGTTTGGTCTTTGCTATTATTGTTCTAAGTGCGTTGTTGTTGCTCCTCCTTCATATATCCCTTAAGCTGTTATAAGAAACAGTTTAATAGACTGATGAATTGCATATTAATAATAAGAACTAAATAAGCGATCCAGAATCTTTATGTAAATGGTATATTTTATACATATCCAAATGAATAACCAAATGAATATGTATATCGTAACAACGATAATTTTCGGGTTGAACTAACTATACTGCCCCTATCATATTCCTTTTTTTAATTGGCTCGCTAACCGCACCCCTGCTTTGTTTATTTTGTAACTCATGTACTCTGTCTACTTACTATTAGAAGTTGATATCTTCAATTTTAAACTAGCATTACAACACCATTCAAGCTACAAAGTGAAGTACGACACAATAATTGCACTCAAAAATAATGACAATAAGTTTTTTCTCATGCGAGAAATGTCTGAAAGAGGCCTTTCTATTGAAAATATTTATCAATTACTATGTATGTATGACCCTCTTGCAATAAGCTTCTTAATGGCAATATACTACTGGAAGATTCAAACCGACCTAGGTTAGAAAGATAGAGATTGACGGATTAACCAGTTAGTAAAATGTCAAACATAACCATCAATTCGATGGATCCTTTTGCTTCCATTCATCTGTGTGGCTATAAAAATGGTAGTTAGCATAAAAATGAAAAGCTTTATTCAATTTCAGGACCACTCCGTCACTTCTTTGATAATGTAGAGATAGACTTACTTATGCGACTTTTCAATTGTCGTATTAGGAAATTCCCAAAATGACAAATTATGAGCTGTTGATCTAATAGGCTGATTTGGTTTTTTAGGTCGGCCTTTTTTCTTAACAACAACTAATGGCTCAAGAAGCCGATTCTTATCT
>PEDP01000789.1:0-17581 GCA_002918395.1 Erysiphe pulchra | reverse complement strand
ACGTCCAACCAGAAAAGGGACATCAACTCCACAAACAACCCATCTCTGTGGCCTTATTGACAAGGTTATACGACTAGCTTTTAAGGGCAGCTCTCCCGGTATGTAAAACAACCCCCAACGCAGTACTCTATAGAGAGGGAGGAATACCACCTGCCCGAATTTTATTAGAAGGAAATCGTCTGCGACTAGCTGCTAGATTAAAATCTCTAGATAAACAAAATCCTCTATTAAATAGAGTATCAATATGTCCAAATGTAAGCACTCAAAAATATAAAGCCAAGAAGAGGATATCGATGCGACCTGAAATTCACATGACACGTGTACAGTGAGCTTATCGACAACTTCCTCTGGTAGAAATTGCTGAGCCGTTGATTGAACCTTCTTATGTAGAAAACCTTGGAACTAAGTCACAAAGAGTGGAAGCTCATACACAATGGGTAAACACAATAGGCTCAGCAGATATTTGTGCCTTTTCCGATGGGTCATCTGATTGACACGGACGCTCTGCTTGGGGATTCGTTCTCAAACGAGGAGGAATAATTATAGAAAGAGGCAAAGGAATTCTACATGGAGGTGAAGTGTTCGATACTGGATTATACGGGGCTTCGTTAGCATTCTATGCTGCTCTTTCTGCTAGACAACTGGATGAGAAGATATAAGATATTCATTTTACTTAATAATCAAGCGGCAGTAAAGGCGCTAAAGACAGGAAAATGCTCGTCTAGTCTATTACTAACCCGAACCTTTCATGAGGTAGCAAAGAGAGCTAATGCTGAAGTAAGATGGGTGCCGGGGCACTCCAATATTACAGGGAATGTTGAGGCTGATGCTCAAGCTCGTGCAGCTTTGAGGATGCTACCTGAACGAAATATACCACCTAGTTATATGACTCTAGCGTATCTTCGTCGTCTCATGCATCAACGCCGGCAAACATTAATAGATGAGTGGTGGTCAAGAGTTTGCCCATCTCGATACCGAGATTTAGATCTACAAATGCGTCTTAAAAAACCCCCAGAACTTTGTCTCCCCCGACGATTACTTCACCATCTTATAGCTGCCAGGACGGGACACGGGGATTTTGGTGCTTATCATCGTCGATTTAACAACAGCGAAGCCAATTTTGAATGCAATAAATGCAATCTTGGAATAGAGACCTCACTCTTTGACTTTATTCATTGTAAAACCAATGCTTTTATTACACGGAAACTTAGAAACGGAAGGTCATTAGAAGAATTCAGAATTCTTGGGCACGATTGCTCAAAGAAGTTTAAAAAATTTTTGCTCGAGCCTCGGGTTGCTTTGAGGAACAACCGGCGAACTAATCCTCCACTGCATGCGAAGATAGTTTACACTATATTGTCTTTCTTTCTTTATCTTTTATCTCTATTAATAGTGACAGGGTGGAAATCAGTGTGAGAAACATTGGCTGAGCTCAGAAAATTTTTCCTTTTTTCCCCTTAATTTTTATTTCCCTTTGTACAAAACAGTTACATTAAGTAAAACTGGTGTGAACGAGTAGGGCACAATATGACTCCTGCCGGCTCCGCAGGTCCTGGATCTCATTAAATGTAGGGCTTCGGCCTAGGACCCTTATTTAAATAAATAAATAAATTAAATTACTTGTAAGGGCCGAACGAACCCAGATTTGCGTTATCTCATTTTAGACCTTGGATATGGTCACTAGCAGTGTTAAGTGAATTAACTAGTCTTGTACTATATAGTTAGAGTTCCTGTCGTTATAATAGTTCTATAGATTTTGCAAACTTGTTGATAGGTTAAGTTACTACTAATTTACTTGTCATTTAGCTGATTCACTTGCACTGCATTCTATGACATTAGTTCCTCTTGATCCACCAAAACCTTCCTAAAGTTCTTCTCCAATCTTTGTAGCTTAACGGCTGTGAACCCAATTATTATTATCGCAGGGAGATCGTCTAGTTATAGATATAGCCTCGCTTATATATTTTGAGGAAACGCTCAACATAATTCTGTACTTCACATCGGAACAATACATATCTATATTCATATATATATACATAGCAATACACGCACATTTATTCACTTATTTTCCTGACATAACTATCACTGACCATATTTAATCCATTCCTTCTGACAAGTACCGTACATCATGATGTGTGTATCACGTGACAAGAGTTACTTGGATTTAGCTTAATTCATTACAAGCCTCCCCTAGAAAGCGATTGTTTTCGATCGAGTTAATTAGTTCATATAATTATAAGTGTTATAAACGCTATAATGCTTTTTTGAGTCCATCTGCTTTACAAAGGTCGTTGGTGGTGTTTTTCAACCCTAGCAGCCCACTTTTGACTTGTGCTTGTCGCATGAGAAAGTGCGCGTTTCTGGCAGTGATTTTATCGGATGTGGCAATTTTAATTGCTGAAGTGTTAACGATTTTCAGTAAGGATAGACTTGCTGGTAAATTCAGTAGGCTTGGACACGGCCTGAAAAAGCTCTTCGTATTGGGACCGAGGTCTTTGAGCTGCGATAGCCAGAGTAGTGAGGGCAGCTTGTTCAGCTTCACAAGTACTTTATGCCGTCACTGTTTGTTTCCTTGACCACCAGGCAATGGGAGATCCGTTAGTAAAAAAGAGGATTCCAGATGTGCCTTAAGAAGATTTGATGTTACTCCAGCTACTGTATATCGATGCTGTGAGATCGGGCTTACCCTGACCCGGGGAAAGTAGGGCGGTTGACATAGTGCGCGACACGTAACGTACGAAGTGTTTAAGAAACTTGACTGCATTGACCGAAAGACTGCGTACATTTCGGCACAACCGATGAACCGCGTATTGGATGTCAGGTCGTGTCATGTTGGCAATATGAAGAAGCGTTCCTACAGCTCATCGATAAACTGTAGCCTCATTTTCCGAGAATGGAGTATCAGTATCACAACCAGTCTGCTGTTGGGGTGTTGAATCCCTTGCAATGTGTCATATTCATGTTTTCGCAGAGTGATTCGATTTTATCTTGCTGATGGATCGCAAATGTCTCTTTATTATGATTGCACGAGAAGAAAAAGGCGTCTTAAAGCTCAAAATAGGCTGCAAAGATCGTAATCACAGTCCACTTGATACCAATACCTAGATCGCTCATAAGAAAAGAATCATGACTAAAAATTCCGTTAAATCTAAAATACTTCGAGGGATGGCATTGGGCCACGTCTTACATGTAACGAATTCAGGCAGAAAGATTCAGGTTGTATACTTCAGCTTGCAGATATTTACAATAAAAAGGTAGAGCTTCGTGAGTTAGAGCTAAAAAAAATTACTTTCATTCAAGCTCTTGCTTTAGTATTAAAAAATCGAGTATTAAATGTGGAAAGAAAGGTCTTGATGCTGCGCTTTCTGCTTAGTGTTGAAATTAGAAACACTCTCCAAGCCTTCATTTGACCTTTTTGCACTACTGTGGCCCATGTTGATTCATTCGTTTGCAGTTTTCTGGGCAAGCTGTGGTGAATTCACTTGATCAGCCAGTGCTATTTTTTGCCCGCATAACAGCCTGAGATAGGAGTAAACACAGCAAGGTTTTGATAGGAGCCTCCGGAAAACGTCTTGAGTATAAACTCTGAATCTTGGACGTTGAAAGCCTAGCCTCCAGATAAAGTTGCCTTCAGAAGCTTTCATAAAAGAGTTTATAGTACAAGTGTAGTTCATAAGTTACTTAGAGATAAACCAGCAGAAATGGATATGAACGGAAGCTCTTTTGTAATTAATACTTTAATTAATGGTTTAATTGACAATGAATGCAAATGACTTGCCGCTGTAAACAAATCCAAAGTACGCAGAGCTAACCTTCCGAGGATAATAGCAGCTGCATGAAAAATCATCACAACAAAAACAAGAAAAAATAATAACAGAGATGACGAAGTTGCAATCTATGGCTACCAAAGGACGTCATACTCGTACATCATTCCCGATTTAACTTACGAAGTTATTCTTGGAAAAGCTTTGATGGAAAGAGAGGATGTTATATACCAAACTAAGGAGCACTGTATGGAGATTCGTGAAGTATTAAGGAGAAATCGATCTCTTAGGGTTCGAATGAAAAATTATTGGGCACAGTCAAAACCGAATGTAATTGGTTTATCTACCGCAGTTTTTATAGCAACACCGAGAAGAGTTTGAAAATCACAAGGAAACACATCGTCAAAATTGTTCTCGGTGACTCTATCTGATTTTCAGAAGTCACTTGCTCTTACGAAGAGGTTCACAAAATACTATATGCTGGCTGCCTTCCATAAGTTACGAATTTACGGAGATGAGTGGAAGACCGCTTTCTGAAGTAGGCTTGAGCTCCTGCCACATTTCAGAGGTCTATCAAAATTGCTCACCGACCGCGAGTATCTTGATGACTTTTGTCCAGCCTATGTAGGTGATGTTCATGTTTACTCAAATGGAAGTTTATCGGAACATGAGAGACATGTAAATTTAGTTCTGAAAAAGCTTTAAGAGGCGGGTCTAAGCCTTTATATTGAAAGGTGTTAATTCAGTGTCAAAAAAACCAAGTATCAAGGATTCATAATATCTAGCGAAGGCACAATACCGTCATTAAGAACGGATCCGGAGAAAATAGGGGCAATTTCCAAGTGGAAGGCACTAAAATCAACAAAGAGGTTGCGAGAATTTTTGGGATTTGTAAAATTTCACTGATGTTTTATTGACAGCTATTTAAAAATCTGTGTACCTTAAACATTCTTAACTAGGAAGGGTACACCTTGGAAATTGTGATCGGAGCAGGAAGCAAGATGTCATTTTGGATATTGTCATAAATTATGTGACGTGAGAATAAGCAATCCTTGGTCTGTATTTCTTTATTTAGTTCTTCGCTTTACTGCCATTCTCAAACAGAAGCTAAGACAGACATATATCGTAGATCATATTTAGGTCACGGTAGGCTAGTCTTTCGAAAATCCAGATTAGAGCAGAGACTTCTCGACTATTCATGCAATAGATTGAGATTTTTCTCAAAGACATATTTTTATTCAGCGAGCGATTAAATATATGTTAATCAAGGAGTAATTTCTTTATCCCCGATTCAAGAATAACTGCGAATAGATATCCTAACATACAAGCCATAGAAAATTTTATGAGAAAAACCCCAGAAAACGAATCCAAAATCAAGCAAAGAGAGCGATAGTGGTTCAAATATAAAAGTAATGGATTTGGAACGTATAATTTCCCAGTCTCCGTTTGACATGTATAATTCATGGGACGAAAAGACTTTAGCGGAATTCTCGTATTCACTAAAAATTCAAAGACCAAGAAATATTTTCCTATTTAAAAGTCGTGGTTATTTGTCTGACACAATAAAAATCGGAAATGTACAAATTCCCTACAGTTCAGAAAGTGGATATGGTCATGATTACATTTACTTGTGCTTGCCCGATATTTTCAAAAAGTTTATAGTAACTAACGCCTCAAGAACCCTCAATCGCGTTATCGGTTCTAAATTTCAGGGAGAAGCAGGAGAGTGGTGGAAACCTGCATATGATCTCGGAGGTAAATTCTATGTCATAGATAAAAGCTGGAAATACACGTCCGTCTCGGTAGAAAGGATTTTGAACCATACAAAAAAAGGATTTAGAGCAAATCTAGAACTACAATTCTCACTTGAATATGTAGATCCAGAGGGACATTTAATATATGTTGAAGTTGTATCTGGGTTTATCACCTCCATAGGTGTTGATATTAAACCTCCAACTAGGCTAGGTGTTATTCAAGGCCAACCTTTACTGTCGAATATTGCTAGTGATGAAATCATTGAGAGATTAGAAGAGTTTAAAGTTATGCCTTAAAGAAAGGTAACTTGTCCGTACTAGAAATTGGAAATAGGTCTGTTAACACTACCAATGAACAGTCTAACCCACGAAAGAGTTGAATGCGTTCTTAGTTCATCTACATCAAATCAGTTTATTTTCAAGATTTTAAAATAAAGAGCCTTCTTCCCTTCATCCTGTATATGACTTTATGTTCCTTCCTTGTCATTTAGATTTTCGTATTTCAAATTACTTAAAGCTTTACTCCTATTCATTGGAACCATGGTTGTATTTGCCAAGGTTGTTATCTATAATGAAGCATCATATTAGCAAATAGTTCATAGCATCTTTTATCACAGTATTTGTGCACTTTCAAATTAACTACCACATCTGCCACTTTAACTAAATCTTTGTGCGACATATTTAAGTTGAAATTAGCAAAAAATGGATTTTGGAAGCGCCGTCCAATCTTTTATTGTTGCTGTCCAACTTATGCACAAATTTCACTGATATAGGTCACATCAGAGTCTTTCAGTTTCTCATAAACTGTGTAAAGATCGAAGGTGAAAACATCAATATAACCTTTAATTTTAAGAACACGATGCTTGGTTATAATATTTTTTCAAATATGCCAATTACAAAGCAGATTTTTAACATTTAGGTAATATTTACTGATAGCATTCATAAGTGCTAGATCGTTATCCGACATTAATACCTCAAAATTTATCTCTCCATACAATTGCAGTGCAGCTTGGAAGGTCTAGTCACAGTTGCTCTTAGTTTCGGACTTCAAAAAGCAAAAGAACGCTGAGAACGTTTGGTATATCGATGACACACCAATTGCATAAGAAATTTATTAGTTTTGTCTGTTGAGTCAACAACGAAAACAATATGGCACAAAATCTTCGTCCCGATAGCTGTAGAAAAAGCAAAAAACGGATGTGTAGTGTGACTCATTGTTTTCGTCCATTTTATGACGATGTGCAAGATCTCTAGATATCAATTTAATATTTGGATCTTCACGACGAAATGATGCCGCAATCTTTCTTGGCTCGACGGCTGTGATCAGGGCATTAATATCCTGTTTCTTTGCTTTAAAGCTTTGTGCCCGAGCCCTAACCCGTGATCGTAATATCATTTGGTCTTGAGGGCCTGAATCACGAGTATGGTATTAATTTATAATATTTATACACCACTTATTATCTCTCGCAGATGCACAACCTGCGACTCTATAGGGACAACCAATTAAACGAGAAGATGTATTAAAGCGTATGCCCATATTTGCATTTTTTCGATATTCTTATCCAAGGTCACACGTCAAAAGAGCTCTATTTTTATCGCTTCCTTTCTCCATAGCCAAACAAAACCCCTTTTGCATCGCCCACTCCTTGGCATATTCAATCAATTGTTCTCGGGTTTCCGTATAAGCCTATTTTTCGAATTTTGAATTAAATCGGGAATCCCACTTTACATAGCAGGGCTAAATAACGTTTTTCTGAAGACACAAACTGCAATCTTCAAAGTTTCTTGGGGCGAATACATCTGTAGTTTTAGTGTTGCTTTCGACAGAAGTATTTCATTTCTGCCTAGAAGCTGAAATATAAAAAATATGCAAAAGTATAATGAATGAATATTAAATTGTACATAAATAAGTTCAAGTTTTTCAAAGTTTCTGTAGTTGAAAGACGTGACTAAAAAGGTGGGCAACATTTTTTGAAGTAAGTCTAGCTACCACGAGCTCGACCATCCACCCTTCGACCACTCTAGCGTAAATTCTGCACTTCGACGAATATGTAAGTGATTATCCGCTTGAGGAAGTAATCATATATTCTAATTGTGTCAGATTATAAATTTGAAAAATAACGAATTGCACGTTTGGAGTTTGGAATCTTCAAGTGATGAGTAAGAATTTTAAGCTGTCGGATCTATCATATCACATGACCAACTCTGATTCCATATCACATGATAAGGCACTCGTCACATGCTTATGTAATCTTCATAGTTTTCATGTAGAAACAATAGAGAAGAAAAATATATATTTCCTTGACAGACCGGTAAATTGGGCCGACATACAAACTATTACCCAAAAAATCATTTATACCAGTTAGGTAGCCTTCTATTTGCATGACAACCACAAACGAAATATGTAAGTTGCAGAATTTAAGCAAAAGTGATCATATCGTCAAGTCGTCGAATGGTCGGAAGGTCGGAAGGTGGATGGTCGGACTCGTGAGGACTAAAAGGTTGTTCTTTATCATGCAACTTTAAGCCCTATCAAATTTTGGATTTTTGCGACTGAAAGTAAAGTCCGCGTTAGCTGACAGATTTTTGGAAGTTGGGAATTTTTCTTTCATCACATTAATGATTTGCTCTTATTGATCCTCTTGAAATTCCTTGTCTGGTGATACTTGATACTTCCGTAGACGAAAAAAAGAAAGTTGTTGAAAAAATCGTAAAAATTATACTCTTTTCTACAAATGATCATTAGAGGTTGTCAAGGTTAGGACTCAGAAAATTTGTACAAGACTAAACTTATCACACACATACTCCACGAGAATTCTATGCACGATTTCTAATCCAATTCATCTCAAAAAATTCTTTACATCTTAACCTTTGGATTCGAAGACCAAAATGATCTTTTAAGTAGTTAAAAAAATCCAATTAAAAATCCAGATAATTATTCCGTCTCTAAATTTTAATTAAACATATATTTAATCATTAAAATGTATGCAGGGGAGAGAAAGTTACAGAGAAAATAAAAAGGTGTAATTTTTTCAGCTCGTTTTAACCCTGTAACTTTCTTTCATCACCTTTCATTTTCCTCAAAATTCGATATTAATGTGTGAAAATCAATGCACTAGATAAATTATTTATCAGCAATTTATTTGATGACAATATTGATATGAGAGCCCGAGGGAGTTGGAATTCTGATACTTTTTAAAAGGATTTGGATTATAATTCGTGCATAGAATTCTCGTGGAGTATGCGTGTGATAGGTTTAGTTTTGTACAAATTTTTTGAGTCCTAACCTTGACAACCTGTGATGGTCATTTATAGGATAGCAGGAAAAAACAACCTAACAATCAATCAATTTGATGAATCAGTATTGAAAAATACAATCACATCAGCTATTAACTGCCCTGCAGCTTAAAAATTACTCCAATACAGAATGTAACTTTGAATTTTGTATAAATTATGTGACTTGAGAAAGAAATCCTTCTCATTTTCCTCTTTATTTTTTCTTTACTTTATTTCCACACTCAAGTAAAAGCTGATATAAGAAAGACGTATTTCGTAACTGATAGTTGGGTAATATCTGACTAGTTTCTCAAATACTAAATCAGAGTTGCGAATTCTCAACCATTCTTGAAATACATTTTGAAACCATTTCTTAAAGTACCTTTCAGTCAGCAGACGATTGAATATAAGTAAATAAAGGAGTAAGATTCAATGTCACTGATTCAAAAATGACTGCAAGATGAGATGCTAAAATACGAGTCATAGAAAAGTTTTTTGAAGACAAATCCCAGACAATGACTGCCAATCAAAAAGTACCGGTCTTTGAATGCAAAATTTCACTGTCTCCGTTTGACATGATCTGTTCATGGGACGAGAGGACTTTAGCAAATGTCTCGTTATATTTCCCAGGATTAAACCATCAAAATCAGGGAATAAGAAGTGATCGGTACTCTATCGAATTTAGAAAGGGAGATTATATGTCTAAATCAATAAGAATCGAAAATGTCCAAATTCCCTACAGTCCAGAAAGTGGATATGGTGAAGGTTTTATTTACTTGTGCTTGCCCGGCATTATCGAAAACTTTATAGTAACTAGCGCCTCAAAAATCTTCCCAAATATTATCGGATCTAAATTTCTGGGAAAAGCAGGAGAGTGGTGGAAAGTTTCATATTATAATGGAGGTAAATTCTATGTCATAGATAAAGCCCATAAATGCACGGCCGTCTCGGTAGAAAAGATATTGAGACTTACGAAAAGGGGCTTTCGAGCAAATCTCAGACTAGAATTCTCACTAATGCTTGCAAATATAAATGAATGGTTAATTTATGTAAATGTTAAATATGGGCTTATCACTTCAATGGGTGTTGATATTAATCCTCCAACTCAGTTGGGTATTAATCTAGGTCAACCTTTACTGCAGGACATTTCTAGTGATGAAATCATAGAGAGAAGAGAAGAGTTCAAAGATGATCTAGCTGAAACACAATTTGAGCGTGCTAGAAATAAACATAGCCATAATGGACTGTGGTGGATGTAAGATGAGGTTTTATTAAGGAGGCTAGCTACTATGTAATTACAATACATTATCACGTGATAGTTAATTAGCTATTCTCACAACATGGACAAATATAGATCTGTTAAAACTACCGATGAGTAGTCTAACCAATGAAAGAGTTGATCATGTCTTTAGTTCATGTACATCATATAAAGATATTTTCAAAACTTTGAAACATGTAAGGAGCTTTCTTCCCTCCACACTTTGTATGATTTTTGTCGGTTCACTATGTGAACCTAGTTGTTAATAATTAGTATTTACTATCTTTATTTCCTGTTAGCTTAAACCGGCTAATCAGGTCCTTAAGCTTTGCAGCGCAAAGAGAAAGGGTCTTCTATATTAATGTTTCACACTAAATAGAGAGGTACTGTAGTAAAATGTAACAAAATGTTCTCTTCAAACTGTTCGATTACTAAAGTGCTTACTTCTATTCTACAGATGCATCTACTATTTATATATTCATCTTCTATCATATGAAGTTGTTGTTGAGGCAACAATCGGAAGGCGCCCCTGACCTTTTATGTTACACTAAACTTGGTCATCCTTGTCTTACTGGATAATTTCGGTCATAGGATTTATACTAATCCGACAATTTTATCTCTACTACTTGTACATTTGAGCTATTGTACTGCAGAGCAATTAAGCTTTCTTTCTATTTATGCAAGAAGTTCGAAATTTATTATCCTTCAATGATTATGTTTTGGGGGGGGATGAAGACAGTGATTTTTATTCACGTGACGTTCCCTATAACGAGCCTGAAATCTAACCTTAAAGCTAACAGCGACAAAAATAGCTAAGATTGAGTTTTCGTGTCTATTATAATGAGATCTCACTTCTTACAGATATTCTGATGACAAAATGTCTCCTATTGTTAGACAACATATTACTTACAGCTGTTGGCGACAGTTTAAATATGGGGAAGATCACCAGGTGTTACGGGCTAAGCCCGATTGGTAATTGACTGGGAGCTGGACTCCCAGCCGTCACGTGAGATAATTTGCTATGTCAACAAAGAGGACTCACCCAAGGCCAATGTGAGCAAGTCAGATCACTCAGAACAAGTGTATCCGAAATTGGGCAGACTTTGTTGAACATGCTGGATCACTCAAATGAGTGCATCCACATTGGGAATACTATTCTCAGACGGAATCACTAACCCTTTTCCAGCAATTTATATAGATGTATTGTTTCTTTCCTTTATAGCTCCATAGAAAAATATAACTTATATTTGGCATAGCTTTCGTGCTTGACCGATTTTGGCTTTCGCCTTTCACACCAGGGGAGAGATCTATAACTTATGAATAGCTTGTAGATAACAGGTGACTGATAAATGTGAATACTAATATGAGAATTGCTAGATGCACTAAGCTCTTAACAGAATTCTACCCAATTTGTAGTGGATATCTGAGGCACTCGAAGGCCCTGAATGTGTATCTGTAAATTCTTTGTGAAGGTTTTATGAGACTAAGGATCTGTTGTGTTTATATTTACATAGTGACAAGGGCCCAACTGCCAAGCCACTAATAACGATCCCTGCCTAGATTAAGATTTTGATCTAAGATCTTAGATCTCGCTTGCCTTAATTTACTAAAAATATCCATGTGGCTTAACATAGATCTGCACCAGAAAAATAGATTGTGATTTGTCTACGTCTTTTTCAACCAATCATTTAAAGAGATTTCGATTGGACCCTTGCTTTCAGAAAGCCGTGGTGCATGGGTAGATTGTGAGCAGCCTCGCTTAAAAAGATCTTAAGCCTCAGGACCATCTAAAAAGTTCTAAACTTCCATTGATGGTTTAAGCGTGCCAAAACCACTAAAATCATTGATCGTACTAAGAGAGATATTTCAACCCCTGATCCAGCCTGCATACTGGGCCAAGGGCCAAGCCCATAACACGTATCCACTCAATGACAGAAACAAAGAAAATCAAAGTAACAAAAAAGAGCAATATTAAGTATTTCAAACCTTCTATATCAAATGTAAATCCTCTTCGTAAAAGCATTAACGCTCAGGGCCTGAGAATCTTGTTGAATTGGCTGGTGACTTTCTCTCGGAATTAATTCCATCTTTCTCAGTGTTGTGGACTCAAAAAATATCATGGTAATTAGAAAACTCCAGCCATTGCTCATGGATAATTTTTCGATTGAGTGTTCTTATTTTAGCAGGGGTTATACAGGGACCTGGCGATCTACTGATAATTATAATTTTCCCTTTTGTCAAGAACTAACAAGCTAATGAAGGGGAAAATTGTGAAGTATGTGTAAACAGATTTTTCTTGTTCATTAGATAAAAGATAAACAGTATGTAGACACCACTCTTTCTAAACATTGTTTGAATTAGCCTTTCACAGATTGGGACAAAGCCTCTGATGGACCTTCTCTTTGGTAATCAATACCCCAAAACATAATATAAAAGCCCAAAATTTCAACCAAGCAGTATTCAGATAATTAGTAAGCTTAGCTTTTGGATTTCAGCTTCACTTATGAATATTGTAGATGTAATTAGAATCTGTAGAAATTCGTGTCCGCGTCATCAAAATGATATTATTCCAACCACTACATCTGCACCTGACCTAATCCAATTGCTCTAAAATTTTTATACCAAATAGCCTAAAATCAGCTAATAAATGCATCAATTTTAATTCACAATAATGGGTGGCGGCTCCAGTTAGATGCGTTATTCAATCTAGGTTCCCACTTTTATTAGCCTAATCGCGAGGTCTAGGAAGGGGCGGGCTGAGGAACCACAGTTCCATCTTAGCTCCAAATTAGCCCCAACACTAACCATTTTGCTAATTCCTTCAAATATATTTAATCATCTTGAAGTCTAACTATC
The DNA here is from genome assembly GCA_002918395.1 of Erysiphe pulchra. Classification (NCBI taxonomy): domain Eukaryota; kingdom Fungi; phylum Ascomycota; class Leotiomycetes; order Helotiales; family Erysiphaceae; genus Erysiphe; species Erysiphe pulchra. The sequence continues at coordinate 4,673 of PEDP01000789.1, read as the reverse complement.
GAAAATAAATGGTCAACGGGATTTTTTGCTATTTTTTGAAAGACCGATTAATGGTCTAAAAAATATTTATCGTTCTGTTTGTAGGAAGATTTGAATTTCTTTGCTGTTTATGGATTCGACGTTTATAAAATGTGGATGGAATTGAAAAGATAAGTAATCAATCATTTTCTTTCTTCACAGCTGTTAGTCTTACTGATTAAAGGTTCTCTCACTTCTATCAGACTGTGAAGACTTATCAGTGGCTAACTTCTACTCATTCAACTTATGAGTATCCATATTTCTCTAGAGACAAACAAATGTGACCCCCATAACTATGCCGTGTGAGTTCACAAGAGGCATAAAAAGCTTTTTAATTGTTCAAATGAATTTTACGTCGATTTCTCTTTGTTCACTTTTGTCTCTTGTTTGTTAATGCAAAATAAAAGACAGGGAAGATTAGTATAAATCATGTTGTCCCATAAAATGGTGTTTATGTTTCTGCTCACCCTGAAAACTTTGAAATAACAGATACCTCTTTCTTACCTAATATATTCAATTAAAAATTATGGCAAATATTCAGCCTAAAGCAAATGAGGATAAAAATAATATTTCATTTCATGAAATGGTGCCCCTATTCCACAAATATTTGCTAAATCCGTTCCTCGTAGACGGCGATTGGTCTCGAGAGAAATTAGCAGATATCAAAATTAGTATCGAATGGATAGAAACTTTAGGTCAAGAAAAGACATCCGCTATATCAATCTATAGATCATACTCTAGATCAAGTATCACGTTCATCAGTGGATATTATAGATCCAAAACTATAAGAATTGATGATGTAATGGTTTCTTACAGTACAGTAAAAAAATATGGCAGCAAGTATATCTACGTATGCTTGCCTTCCGCACTAGCAGATTTTTTCCAAAAAAATAATCACGAACGACTACTAAAACACTCAAAAACAGCTTTGGATACACGTGTATCTCAAGGAGTACCAGGTTGGTGGACAACGGCTCTTTTAGAGAACAAATCATTTCAAATCACAAACAAAAATCTGCTACGAACACCTGTGTCTGTAGAAAAGTTATTGGATTGTTCAAAGAAGGGCTTTCGAGCAAATCTTATTGTAGAGTTTTTCTCTATCACCAGAACTTCAAACAACAGAACTTCATTGTATGTAACTAATAAGGAAGAATCAACCGTTATAGTTTTAATTAAATCAGGCCACATAACTACTTTGGATGTTGATGTTGAACCTCCAACTCCACTTGGCGAAGAACCTACGTTAAGTGATATTGCCAGTGACGAGACTCTTGAGAAAATAGAAAAGCTCAAAATTTAAAGTGTTCCGAAGAAATTGACTTGAAGAAATCAAATGCATATATTCTATTTGAAGCAATTGCTGAAACCATCTTTGGTCTGGCTTTATCAAGTCTCTCATAGATCAACCACAGTCTCAGAGTCAAAGCAGAGTCAAAAGGTGTCCTGTTTTACAACATACTGTGCAATTCTCATTATCAAGAACATATAAAATTTGCAGGGTTGAAAAAAGATTTCTATAGAAGATTAAACATCCACGGCCATGACTATCTAGAACAGGCGTTACACTGTCGAAGTCCTCTCAATCGAATCCTTACTATTTCATCGTCACTTTAAATTTTTCCGTACTCACAATTATTGCTAGTCTTTTTATCATTTCTAACTTTATTATCTGAAACACCTTTTTGACCGATCATTCCTTTTGTCATGTCTAACATGTTTTTATCAAAAATTATCTATGTGATTTGATCAAAAAGGACATCTGGCTTATAATTGCTAAAAATAGTGCAAGCGGAATGTAGAGGTAGAATACAAATGAATTCCAATATAAGTAATTTTACTTATTTTCTTTCCCTTTCTCTATTGCAAGATGCAGAGCTACTAGTATACAAAATCTCCAAGAATCTCATTCCATATTTTGGGTACAATTACAATACGCTTTACAACTGTTTCAAGCCCCAAACAGCGGTGACTTGGCATATACATCAAGTCGTCTCAATTCTCGAATAGTCCTCGTGACTAAGTACAACTGTAACCCTCTTTAAAAGACAATGTACAATTTTATGTACCGTCTTGATAAAGATTGGTAGCTAATTGGCTATTATACATATTGTGGAATTACATATTTCTTCCACAAATAGAATGCATCAATGCATTACACCTCCCAAGTACTCATTTCTTGAGGCACACAATAGCCCGGTGTGTAAAGATTAATTATATTCTAAAGCTTTACAGAATATTCTAACTAAAAGCTCTATCAAGAAGAGAATTAAATCATTGAGCTAATTGACTTAATGCTAATCCACTAGTAAGCCAAAGAAAGCTTTTTAGGTCCGAAAATCCCACGAGAATATGATGAATTAATTCTTGATAAAGGTGCGACTTTGAGTATAGTTATAACGGGCCAAAGATATGCTCAGGGCCGATGGATTAAGCTCAAAAACATTCGTAGATGATTTCCAAAACTTTTTTGAGAGATTTTTCAGGAAAGGAAAGATTTTATCACTAATATTTTGTCAAGTAATGTATCTATGTGTTCAGTGCTCATTTATTGAATAGCACGAGAAAAAAAACTAACAATTAATCAATTTGACGAATCAAAATTCAAAACTGTATTGTCATCAGCTAAGAGTTACCTTGTAGTTGATACACTATTTGTGCCATATGATTGACGCGTCTCTTTCACACGCTGAAACCACGTGTCAATTATCACTGAATTTTCGCATCTTGCACGCTGCTGTGAATGGAATTCACGATTCCACCTGGTATGCAGCTTAGGCTGATTTTTGATAAGTCGGGAAACTTAATTCTTTCCGATCGGTTATGGTAAAGGATCCAAACCACGTTTTTCGAGCAAAACGCATCGTCATAGTCAACATTTGCTAAGAACCGTATTACTTGTCACCGAGAAAGCTCTCCAATACCAATTTTTGACAACTCACGGTCTTCTGAAGTCCAAAGCCATTTAAGATATTCTGGGGGCTCGGGTAGATCACTTAATTTTACTCGACAGCAAGTTTGAAAACGCGGGTTTGCAACCGAAGAAGAATGTACACGTTCTTGAGGCCAATGTAGAGAAGCCGCATTAGTGCATTATATTCTCTGGTATCAACATGAGAGAGCAAGCATGGTGTTAATCGTTGTGGTGTTGAGTCATCATAAATTAACTACAGAAATTTTCACTATTCAAGTAGATTTTATTACTTTTGTCGAATTACAGTAATGATTAAATAAATGGAGATATTAGAAAAAAATTGAATTTGTGATATTATCTTGATTTAAATTTTGGAATTTTATGATATTTATGTATAGTTGCCAACTTACAGACCTTCATCCTCCCAGACATTCTACCGATTTCACACAGAGGCTAATTTCAGGCGTAGAAGCTGCTTGAAGCTAGGTTGTGAAGAAGGACAAACTTCCTCAAATCTAAATTAAAATAATGATCTCGAATGATTACTTTTATAAATTGGTATAAATATGGCGATACTCTACAATCATAATCAATTGACCATTACAGTGATGATGGAAGCGAGTTCGATCCATCGGGTTATAATTTTATACTGATGGCATTTCAAATCCTCTATTGCTACCATCGCGAGGAACATTCGGAGCGATTCAGCTCTGACAGTTGAGGCAAATGTTTCATTGTAATCAACACCAATCTTTTGACTAAACCCTCGAGCCACTGAGCGAGCTTTAAATCTCTCTGTCACCTAAAATATTTTTATTGATATCAAAGACCCATTTTGTAGACACGAGATTTGCTCCATTAGTTAATATGTATTCTTCCTACGTGCCATTCGCTACGAGTGAACTGATTTCCTCTTTGATGGCGTTTTTCCAATTTTCAGAATTGATTGGGTCATTAATTGCTTCTTTGTAACTTATAGGAATCTTAATACCATTTACTATTTTCCCTTTACCCAATGATGAAAAGGCACATTCTATCTTTTCGTTCATGTTGTCTAATACAACTAGAAATGCATTTTCAATCATTTTTGATGTTTTTTCTTCAAACTTACAAAGCTTACTAACTGGCCAGTTTATCACAGGGCACTCATAGTCATCTCTGGTTTTATCTTCTGCAACCCAAACAGCCATTGACCTTATCATTTTTGAATTTCTCTCCATTTCAGTAAAGTCGTTATCTATATTCCTTAGTCGTTTAGGTTTTCTTTCCCGAAAGTAATATCGTCCCTTGTCTTATTCTCTATTTTCCTCTAGGCATTTAGGTGCTTCAAGGTCTGGTACTGAGTTCATGGTGAAGTCATCTAGCTCACCGTAGCGTACTGGCCTAGAGGATATTACTTGCATAGAGAATCTGAAACCAAAAGCAGATGAAGATCCTAAATCTTCATCTGCTTTTGGTTTCAGATTCTCTGTGCAAGTAATATCCTCGAAGCCGGTTTCATCTTCTCTTAAAGCCTTGCATGACTGTTTTGGACTTTCAGTTTTTCTATTTTTTTCAAAAACGGGCTTCGCAATATCTTCGTTATTATTTCTCTGACCCGGGTTTTGAACAATCTCTTTGACATCCTTAGCAATAGTATTTTTTCCAGTCTTCTTATTAAGTATGGACGAATTTTTCCTTTTTTTTCAATTGATGTGTTATTACCTTTTTTTCTTTACTAATATGTTTTATTTTTTCTTTG